>CAJHQQ010000677.1:140000-155290 GCA_905132885.1 Moricandia moricandioides
TTTCTTTTGTTAAGGGCGTATACTTGGAGATGAAGCTAACAGTGAAGTATCATTGTACTGTTACATGTGGAAAACCTGAGAAAATCAGAACCATATGTGTTATAAATAAATGAAGATATATAACATGCTTACGAGATGTGGATTCAGTATTCTGTAGAAAAAATACAAACTCATTGCTAAAAGTTGTATTTAAATTTGCAAAATATTATATAAAGAACACACCAAAACCATATATGTGAAGATTCTGTAAAGGGATGACAAGATTGATATTTTAGTTTATAAAAGTATTATAATGACCATGAATAAAAAAAAAAGGAAATTAGAGCTCAGGTTTACTAAACTTTATGAAATTGTGAACTTACTTGTTAAAATTTCAGTTGTCTTCTCTCTGGCAGCCACAAGACATATCCTTCCTGTACTTAAGTTTTTTGGTATGAGCAGAGACAGCATTCTCACTCTCCCTCTATTTAAAAGGGATAGAAAACTCATTAATTTACAAAAGTAGACACGTGAAAAGTTTATACATAGACTCAGAGTTTTTTTTGTTTAAATGTTTGTGTACCTTATAGCTGCGTTTATTCCAATGAACAACATTGCCTCCAGCCCATTGAGATTCATGCTGCAACTCGTAATCATCTCTGCATCCAAAATATGTATTTCAAAAAGATTTAAGTTCCAACTACTCAAAAACATATGGTCAACGATGAGAAAAAGATACCATACTCAGTAAAGTCACGATCCATATGAAGAAGATTAATGTTGTTGAAGGTGTGTCCAAAGACATTCTCCAGATTCTCCAGAAAATCCAGTCTCTGTTACATTTTAAAGAAAAAAAAGGGCGAAGAGTTATTACTTAGCTTCAGGCAATATAATGGACTTATAAAGAGTTCATAACAATGAATACCGAATCTAAGCCCATGCCACTTGAAAAATTAAAACTCATAGCTCCGTATTTTATAACATTTGATGTCAAGAAAAGAGAGATAAACAATCTATTTCTTGGCTCGGACCATTGTCATTAGGGGTGGGCGTTCGGATACCCGTTCGGGTTCGGATCGGGTATTTCAGATTTTCGGGTATTTCGGTATAGAGGTATAGAACCCGTTCGGGTATTTTTGTACTTCGGGTCGGGTTCGGGTATTTTTAGTTCGGGTTCGGTTATTTCGGGTCGGGTTTTCGGATATTTACATTTTGAAAGAAAAAAAATTAAAATTTTCATTTCTCAAGTTTCTTATATATAAAAATATAAATTTCACTATTATCTAATTTTTTATTTTTGATAGATTGAATGTTAATAGATTTAGAAATAACATTTCAAAAATAAAAAGACACTAATTTGGTTATTGTTTTTAAATTTTAGATATCACTTTTATTAATGCATGAAACAAAAAGCTTGGCATACATTTAAAGTGTGTATCAAATCATTTTATTCGTAATTATATGTATATTATATGATTTTAAAGTATGTATAACATCAATATATAAATATTTTAAATAAATTGAGAAATGTAAACTAAAAATATAAGGTAAGTATACATATGTTCGGTTATTTTCGGATATCCATTTGGATTCGGATATTACCCGTTCGGGTTCGGATATCCAATCTCACCTAATTCAATACCCATTCGGGTATTTTACTATTTCGGTTTGGATTTCGGTTCGGGTTTTTCGGATCGGGTTCGGATGCGGTTTCGGGTATCGGGTAAAGTGCCCACCCCTAATTGTCATTGTACGATCAAAAGAGAAAAATGTATGGATGTAAAATCATCGAGTAAATGATTTTTTGAGTCAGGCATATCCAAACCTCTAGCTACCTTCACATTCAAAACGTGCTCTTGTTATTACGTGTTCATGCACTTTTTGTTTTTGTTTTGTTTTAAAAGGCTTTGAACATTACCTGTCCATCAGCGACAATCACAAGAACATGAAACTGTCCGCTGTTCTTTTCAACAATGTCGACCGCAGCATCGATAAGCGGTCCATAAGATGTTGGCCCTTTTGAACAAACTGTTACTCAGAAGCATAAGTTTTGGTAATGAAAGGTAGATATTATTATACTGACCTGATAAACTTAAGTTAGGTGCGATTCTTCTGTAACATGCCAAGACCTCTTCAAAACCATGACATGGAGAGTTATCGCTGTGAAAACCAAACTCTTCCTCGTCATGACATCGAGACTCACATATATATATATTACAAAATTAAACTAATTTTTACATATTTAACTAAGTATAAGGAAACTAATTATTACACGTATTGTTTAATATTCTTGTGCAAATTAAATATCGCGTTATAAGGAAATTAATTAGTACATGTATTGACCAATATTCTTGCGCAAGTTATTTATTCGGTATAAGGAAACTAATTATTACATGTATTATGTAATAATTCTTGCGCAAGTAATATATTTGTTATAAGGAAACTAATTATTACATGTATTAACTAATATTCTTGCGCAAGTAATATATTTGTTATAAGGAAACTAATTATCACATGTGTTAACTAATATTCTTTTGGTATTTAATTAATTTGTTATAAGGCAACTAATTATTACATGTATTAACTAATATTTGTTATACGGAAACTAACAACAAATAATTAATAACGAACCAAATAATCTACAAATTTTCTCGACAATTACGGTTGTTTCCCTTCAATCTGTCTTATTTAATGAGTATTCAATGCATTAACAACTTAAATTAACGAAAAAGGATGTATTTTGAACCGAGAATACAATATAAGGTAAGTGTTTATAGTTCTTTCCATTTAAGTTGTGTCGATTAGAAAAATAAATCAAAAATGAATTTCTAAAAAATCAACCAATAGAATCGCGTTATTTCGGCTGAGAAGGGTTGTGTGAGCGACACGTGTCAAATGCACTTCTCATTTAATATATAGGAGGATCTCTAAACTTGCTGACATGGCTAATACATAATTAGTTTTCTTTAACCGTTATTACTTACCTCTTTTTCAACTTCAATTTGTGTTAATCTATCTTCGGGTTATCATAATCAAAACTCGCTAGGTTTTATCCTCTAATTTCAAATTGTAACTTAAATCATAATATTGAAAAATTTACTATATAACTAAATTACATTGTTGGTTTAATTTACATATGTGGTTTAGATATACAAAATTATATTGGTGCTGTTATTTTATGATTTCATGTCCTCGTACACTATTCGTTTACATACGTACAACGATATTAAATTTATGGTGTTTAGGAAAAAGTATTCTTAAGGTGTAATATTTAAGGTATATGGTTTATTAGGGGTGGGCACTTTACCCGATACCCGAAACTGCATCCGAACCCGATCCGAAAAACCCGAACCGAAATCCGAACCGAAATAGTAAAATACCCGAATGGGTATTGAATTAGGTGAGATTGGATATCCGAACCCGAACGGGTAATATCCGAATCCAAATGGATATCCGAAAATAACCGAACATATGTATACTTACCTTATATTTTTATTTTACATCTCTCAATTTATTTAAAATATTTATATATTGATGTTATACATACTTTAAAATCATATAATATACATATAATTACGAATAAAATGATTTGATACACACTTTAAATGTATGCCAAGCTTTTTGTTTCATGCATTAATAAAAGTGATATCTAAAATTTAAAAACAATAACCAAATTAGTGTCTTTTTATTTTTGAAATGTTATTTCTAAATCTATTAATCATTCAATCTATCAAAAATAAAAAATTAGATAATAGTGAAATTTATATTTTTATATATAAGAACTTGAGAAATGAAAATTTTAATTTTTTTTCTTTCAAAATGTAAATATCCGAAAACCCGACCCGAAATAACCGAACCCGAACTAAAAATACCCGAACCTGACCCGAAGTACAAAAATACCCGAACGGGTTCTATACCTCTATACCGAAATACCCGAAAATCTGAAATACCCGATCCGAACCCGAACGGGTATCCGAACGCCCACCCCTATGGTTTATGTTTTATGCCAAACATATGAAACACGATAGATTATGTCGTTTGATATTTATAATATTATGGTATTTGGTTAATTGTTAATCACATATAATTTGATATTCAATTTTGATATTGTTTCCAAAAACCACATTTCTAATAAATTCAAACTACAAATTTGGCTTTGTAAAAGAAAATAGCCCTATGTATATACCATAAATCGTTTAAGCATTCATCTAAATATCACATATTATTGTAGTTAAGATACTATATGTTGTAAATCTTGTAACCATGAAAACTACGATATACTTGAGAAAATTATCTGGTCTCCTAAGTTAAGCAGTCAAATACTTATATATTAGGTTAAGCGCGGAATGAATTATGTATACACATTATTTATAGGTATTATTAATTATTATTTTTTCATTCTTTATATATTATAAATTATGAAAATATACTAAATATTATAAAAGTTAGTAATTGTTACGTATATAATTAAATTACTGTTAACACGTAAATCAAACAATGACTCTTGTCTATTTACAACTAATAGTCGGTCCGCATTACTTGTAGAATACTATTTTTTATTATTATTTAAATTATTATACTTTTTAAAGATTTTTTATTACATTTGCAATGTATGTGGATGTTAATGATTTATGTCTATAAGAAAGTTTTGTGGGAGGAGTTGAATGGACAATATATTATATGTGATATGGTTTAGTTTTTTGCTCTTGACGCTTGTTTACATATTATATAGAGTTGCAATGTGTAATATATTTGTTATTTTTTGTGGGCTTGAAGTTGAAGTGGTCTTCATGTTTGTTGGCTTTTAACTTTTAGAAAAATCGCATAAAAAACATTCAAAGTAGCATCCATTAGCACTTTAAACCTTGAACTTGTTTAACTAACACATTAAACCTTCAGCTTAGCTTTTGTATCATAAAAAACTTTCAACATGGCTTACTTGTTCATCTACTCAAAATTGTGACCTTGTAACCTGTAGTAGTAGGCGACATGTTGTTTTTTCTTTAATTTAATAAACAAATGCAATTAACAAGAAATAACGATAAGAAATATAAAAATTAGAAAATTACAGAAAAATTAAAAATTGAATTTAATCAAAATAAAAATATATTTCTTAAAATTTTAGAAGTTTTTAAAAATACAATTTTGTAAAATAAAAGATTTTTAAAATAAATAAAAAATCAAAAATATTAATTTCAAAAAGAACAAAAAATATTTTCTTAAGAATTTAGAAGTATTTTTTATTTTATTTTAAATGAAATTTTGTGAAAATATTATTTTTTTAAAAAATTATATAAACTCTACAATATTATTTTAAAAATATAATTTGGATATACGACCATTAAAAGTAACACTTTTCGTCATATTACCATTAATACTAGCCTTTTGTGAGTTTTAAAGCGTTTACTTTTGATATGTTGATATCTTCGAATGGTGATAGTGTCTTATATATGGATAGCATTGATTTTTAATACAATTGTCATTATCGATATAACCAAAAATGTTATCTTAGTGATGATATGATGAGGAGTGTTCATGTTAATGGTGATAATGTATAAAATTATTTAATTTTTGTGACAATATTTTATAACTTTTATATGATTTTTTAAATTATTTGTTTTTGCAAAACTTGAATTTAAAAAAAAAAATTGGAAAATATTTTTATTTTTATTAAATTCAATCTTTAAAAATTTCTGTAATTTTCTAATTTTTATTTATTTTTCTTATCGTAATTTATTTACTTGCATTCGTTAATTAAATAAAATAAAAAACCAAAACGTCACCTACTATTAAAAGTTACCAGATCATAATTTTGACTTGATGAATAAGTAAGACAAGTTGAAGACTTTTTATGATACAAAAGCCAAGTTGAAGGTTTAATATTCTAGTTAAATAAGTTCAATGTTCAAAATGTTAGTGAGTGTTCCCTTGAAGGTTTTTAATGCAATTTTCCCAATTATTTTTTAATCCATAAGAGCAAGACTAACCTTGATTTCTTAGGGTGGGTTCTTAGCTATGAATAGTCATTGATTCCCCGAAAAGGTTAAAAGAATGGGACCTAATTAGCAAAAGTAATGTCTCTTTGCATAATATGGTTCTTAGTTTTTAACTAAGAAAACCTAACAACCGTCTCTTAAATAAGAGACATAAAAGACATCTCTTAACAATAAAATGTAAAAAAATAAAAGATAAATTTTACGTTAAAACCTCCACCTTAAAAGACCGGGGTTAATAATAGCCTAAGTGTCAATATTTTTTTGCTTGTTATTTTCGTGGTTCGACATGATTGGGAGGTGAGTTATAATAGCTATTGTTTTAGTACTCACTTTCGAGAAGAGCCTTCTCTATAGCTATTGGTTTTTAGTACTCACTATCGAGAAGAGCCTTCTCTGCTGTAGCTATTGGTCATGAAATCCTCCTCAACCAAGCTATCAAAGGCGTCTGCTACCACTCTTCGTAAAAACATAAGGATCTTTATGAATTATGACCATTGTATTTCCCTATTTTGTTACCAAATTGTTCTCTAAATGAATCAATTGAGCCACTTTTTATATGTATATAACATAGATAACAGTACTTTTGTTAGTTTCATTTCTTGTTCTGTTAAAATCAGCGCCAAAAGGTCAAATAGAACATTTGTATGCATAAGTTGGTAGGTTTGAGCTACTGTTTCAATTTTGTCACAAGTTTTACCAGAAGGAAGAGCTCATAATCTTGGTCTAGGGAGAGTTGTGGAGGGTGTGAAATACCAACTGAACTCTCTGAGTTTCCAGCTTCAAGGTCAGCCAACTTGGCTTGCTTCTTCTTCTGATACAACTCAAAGGAGTGACAAAGGCTCTGGTTGTAGCGCTCTCGGCCTGTCTGGGAGAAAAGGGCGTTGAGAAACCTCATCTGGTCTTCCGACGGATTCGGTTCTACTGGAAATGGTGAGTTGAGGACTGGTTCATCCTCTTCTTGACCTTCCGGAGCTTCTGTATCCTGCTAGTTATCAGCCTGAGAACTGATAGGAGATTGTCGAGGTTGAAAATTGGCTGAGGTCTGAGACCCTCGAGGTTGTGGTGGTGGAGCTGGTTGAAATAGAGATGTTGAAGCAGCTCGAGGTTGGGTCGTCGCCGTCGAGTTCTGGAACAGCTGCCTCAGAGGTGGGTAGTCACTCATCAATGGTCCAGCTCCGCGGTTTCTCCACGAAGCGGAGGCTATATTGTCCTTGGAGTGAACTCATACTGCGGCTGTAGAGGACATCGTTTAGCCATTTATCGGTTTTCCATGGCTTCTTCTGTTACAGGAGTTATGGTTCAGTTATCTCATCACGGTTTACTATTTTGGTTACATATTTCCGGTTTAGTTTACAAACACTTATATGTAATTCTTTACCCTATTACGGGAATCTAATCAATCAAACAATCAACTTTTATCTTCTTCTTCCTCTGATTCTCTCTGTTTCTCATCTCCTTCTTGTTTTTCTCATCTTCTTCTATCTTCATCTTCCTCTTCATCTTCTGTTATCTTCCTCCATTGATCATCCTTGATCATACTCTTTCTTCTATCCAAAATCACTGTAACATCTTCGTTGCTGTTCCGGCCATCGTCTTCAGTTTCGAGAGAGAGAGCGATTATGGTTTTGGTCATAGGAGATAGAGATTACGAGAGAGATTGATTAGGATTTGGTTATAGGAGATAGAGATAGGGATTACGAGAGAGAGATGGCAAAAGGAGATCGATTAGGGTTTGGCTATAGGAGATAGAGATGGGGATTATGAGAGAGAGCGATGGTCTTCTCGACAGAGAGAGAGAGAGAGAGAGAGAGAGAGAGAGCGATGGTCATCTATATAGAGAGTGGTTAGGTTCTAGGTGTTTGGGAATTTTCGAGAGAGAGTTTGTGGGCTAGTGGAGAGAAAAAATGATTTTATTTACTTTGGGTTTATGGTTAATTGGGCTTAGGTGGGATTGGAAATCCTGTGGGAGGGAAACTTGTTTTTGGGCTTAGGCGGGGGAGTTAAAGTGTTTAGGAGGGAGATTTATTTTTGGGCTTAGGCAAGGGAGTTATAGCATGTTCAATGGGGGTTCTTTAGGGGTTCTTAGCGGGTCCCATCCGCTAAATTCCTTAAGATCCACCTCTTAAATCTCCTAATTAAGAGGTGTTCTTAGTTGAGTTCTTGCACTAACACGTGGCGGCCCGCGATTGATCCGTTTTTTTTTTTTTTTTATTTTTTTTAAAAAGAAAAAAAAAACTAAGAACCCCTTAGGAGTTCTTAGGGTTAATTATGCTCTTATTCAGTTTTGGGTTTATGATTTATTAGATACTAGTGGTGTGCCTGCGCTTCGCGCGGGGTTACTCCTTTATTTTGATGTATGTGTTAGACACTCTCTCCAATGTTTTAGCGAGATACTTATTTTGCTTAGCTTTTGTTGTGAATGATTAGAGTAACTTTATCAGGTTGGCGTAGTAAAATGTTGATATCGGTCATGGTTTGTTTGAGACCTTGTATCTGAGTTTGCTGCCTCATGTTTGTTCATTAAGAAAGCATCCTAAAGCACATTGTGTGAAGTTTGGTGACAAACATGTTTGGGAAATATAATTAAGCTCAGTTGATAGTGGAACAACGTGTGCAGGTGTTGGATGCAGGAGAAGGCATGCATTCATCCAAGTATTTAAAAAAATGTTTATAACCTGAAGCTCAGCCAAATGTTTAAATGTTAGCAAATTGATGACTATATATTTCTTATGTAACCATCGCCTATGAATAGATGCTCCAAACCTTTTTGTACCAACAAAACATTGTGAAAACAAAGAATACTAACCAAATTGTTTACGTAGTTGTTGAACTAATATGTATTCCAATACAGCCTCCATTCTTGTTAAAGTAAAGGCCCAACGTTTTATGTATTACCCGGTGTCTTAAGGCTTTGCCCTTACTTATCCTAACATGGTCAACGCGACTAAAGATCGCAAAAGGAGTGGCACATGGGCTAGTATATTTACACGAATGCATCCTAAGAAAGTTGGTACATGGCAACGCCAAGCCTTCCAACATCCTTCTTGACTCTTCCTTCACTCCTTACATCTGCGACTTTGGTCTCACGCGTCTCATCACCATGCCTTCCGATAAACCTTCCTCCTCCTTTGGGGCTGGCGGTTTCTTAGGCGGGGCTCTCCCCTACACTTCTGCCAAACCATCAGATAGATCCAACGGCTACAAAGCTCATGAGGCTCGTCTTCCTAGAAGCAAGCCTACTTAGAAATGGGATGTGCATTCTTTCGGTGTCGTGCTTATGGAGCTTCTTACGGGGAAGTCTCCAGATTCGTCGCTGCTAAGCTCATCCTCGTCAACGGTGGTTGCTAAGGTTTCGTGAAATCTGAAAAGTTGTATCAGAAATTCATTTTTTAAAAAAATCTTATAATTTTTCTTTTTCTTTTTGCAATTTATGTATTATTTGATTATAATATATGTTTTAAATTAATTATTATTTGTTGATCAAAACGTATAAAGCTCAAATCATATTATATATCATGTATACTATTTGGTTATTAATTTTTTTTTTTGTAATTTTCATTATTTTTGTTAATTTTTCTAACATTGATCTTCATAACTAATATATTCTGTGTGATTCACTTTTTCTACTTTCATTTGATGAAACATGAAGAAACAATATCATAAACTGATTTTCGTTTCTTTTGTTTTTATGAATTTTTTTTTTCTTTTGAAATTTATGTAGTTTAGATTATATTATGTGATGTGTGTTCAGATATTCTTTATATTGATATTAAAGATTTTGTTAGTTAGAAATAAATTATTGATTAAAAATATTTTTTGAATTATTAGATATTTTAATAATATAGTTGGTTTACAGAATAAAATGATGAGAAATTTGGAATCAGCTAATAAATTATTAAAAATATTATAGTGGTATATATAGAATTTAATTGTAGTTACATATATTTGAAGTTATCATTTAGGTACTATATCACTAGTTATTTACAACTGTTCTTTAAGTAAGATCTCAACCTTTAATACATCTATGAGCTATTCTATATATATTTTGTGTTACATCAAATTACATCATAACTTTTAATTTCATAATTACATGAAACTACATCAATTTCCTTTACTTAAGAATATCCTATGTTTTTGTAAGAAACATTTTACATCTAAACAACAGGTCAATTTAAAAGTCTCTAGTTGTATGTAAAGGAAATACAATATAAAATAAGTATTAGCTAAGTCACCACTCATCTATTCGTCGCAGAGCATTACAAATATGAACCATTACAATTATCTATCAAGGACCCAGTAATCGTACTCTTGACCTGGTTTATCTCATCACTAACTTTTTGATCAAATCAAAGCATGTTTTGTAGGGAGTAGCGACTCTTGTTTCCCATGCTGACCTCATCTAATCATATTTTTGTAATCATATGAATCACCCTTTGCAATCTTCATCTATGGATTTGTCTATTCAGCCATCAATGAAGAAGGTTTACACTGAATTTGCTGAGGCTATTAAAAATAGTCTTAAAAGTTGGAAAAAGAAGATACTTTTAGAGATCATCCTTCTATATATTCCATCACAATCGAAGATTGAAATATGCGTCTATTTACGTTTCCATATCCAATTAGGATTATATCTCATGTCCCTAAAACTCAACGATACAATCACGTTTTACTGCTCCAAAATTCCACACTTCTCCTAAGCATGTGTACTTGAGAAGCCTAATGTCATCTACACAAGTTCTAGAAACATGGAATATAAAAATGAAACTATTCAGCAAGTTCTCTCAAACCTGAAGCGGGAAAATACTACAAAAGCACCTTAGGTACACGGCAGAGAATGTGAAGGAGCTCCAGCTTGTCTACGCCGGCTGTCCTAAGCTAACCTCGCTCTAGCAAAAATAATTGATCCGTGAATGTTTCATTTTGGCCAATATAGAGCATAAGCAGATCAAGGTTTGGTTTCAAAACCGGAGGTACAAACCCTTTCATCGATTCTTTTCACAATTTAGAATCTGTGTCATATCCAAAGGAAGGGAAGGACTACTTGTGCAATATTCTTTTGTCTGCTCTTAGTGCGTGATTTGATTCTCTAACGCTATTTCTTGTGTTTTTCAAAAGGGTTTCTAAGCCAAAACGACTTGAGAAGTTAAATAATCAGTCCAAAAGAGATGATTTCTTGTTAGTAAGGAAGACCAAAAAGAGAGATTGTTCACTCCACGAATGATTTGTTCATAGCTTACCTCATGTCCTCATCCATACTCCCCTGGAAACTTGTTCATAAAAGCATCTCAAACTTTTGATCAAAAAAAAAGCATCTCAATCTAGCTTGTCATCCTCTCCTGCACATTTAGAAACTATAATTAGAAATAGTCTATATATATGTAAAGTAGAACTCTCTTCTACCTAATGCCACATCAGTATTAAGTGAACTAAACTGAACTAAAAATGGTGTCAATATTTGTGGGAAACTCGATCTACAGAGCTAAAAGAGAAATCTGTTGCTTGACTTTAACTTTAGATTTTCCTAGTCTTTTTCTAGCTAGAAGATGTATACACTAGCCTCAGCTTTGACTTTACCACGCCTGGTTCCTGTAATCCTCCCCTTACTCTTTATGGCGAGTCTCCTATGAAGCACCTGTAGTTTTCCTCGAACCTTCATCATTTCAGTTTCCATTAGGTCAATCTGAAAGATATATGAGTGTGAAGAAGACAAAGATATAGAATTTAAATCTTGAAAATAGGACAAAAAACCTAAACTTTACAGCGGTTGGGGCAAAAATTTCTCAGAAAATCAGTTTACAGAGGAGGCGGATTAAGGTCCGTCTATAGGGGAATCTTATGGGACCTCGGATCACACACTCTGCAACAACAATAAAACAAAAACAAAAAAAAAGTGAAATCAGATGAAGTTGTTAGTGGAGAAGTGTGAGATGTAATATACGTTTCATAAGGCGGTAAGCAAGATGAAAATGGAAATAATTACCGGGGAAAATATGGATGTGGACACAAAGAAAACTGATCGGTTTCAGTGTGAAATCAGGGATAAGGTGACGACATCACAGACGCTTTGTAGAAGATTGCACCATGGTGATTTCTGGATTTGAGTTTCTTCGTCGTTAAATTAATCAAATGAAAAGGCTCTTTACAGAAATCAGAAAGACCATGCAAGCTCTGGAGATCTGCTTCTGGTTGCTTCTACGACATTGGAGAGTGATAAGGAAGGGGAAACCTAATAGGTTGAGAGATATGAATAGAGCGTGAGGTGAACCCAATAGATAAAGCCCATTACACAAAAAATCTGTCCACAGAACCCAATAGGTTGAGAGAAGAAAACGTGAGGTGAATAAAACGCAGAAATTCATGCGTTTTGGGCGGGACAGGTGGCCGAAAATGCCCCATCCTTCCTTGGTGACGTGGATAGCTTAAAAATGGAGAAAAGTCAGCTTTATTAATATAGATAGGGGTTACATATTTTTAATGTTTTAGGGGTTAGGCATTTTCTTATAATGAAACAAAATCAATCCATAATGTACTTTTATATTATACTAGTTTAACCGAAATTCATTAAATATTAACTTCAACAATTTAGTAGGGTGCTTCGACATCTTCATCCTCATCAGAAGAAGGCGACGATAAATTACATTGAAATTCATCCTCTGGTTCAGCATCTTCCATATCGAACGTGAGATTTATCGGTTCTACGCAAGCATGTAAATGGTCGACGACAAGATATTCAATTGTTGTCATCAATAGAGCATCATCATTTTCTTGTTGCAACAATGTCGGTTTTTTTAATCTTCATATTCTCCCGAAATGATTCTCCTTGGATTAACATTTTAAACATTGAGCCACAAGTGTTTTTGTTTCTTTACGTACGTATACATGATATAACAAAATTGATCGGCTTGAGAAGCTTTGCAATATCAAAAATAAAAGTACAATTATAGATTTCTTTGATATCAAGTACATTAATATACATATATAAATACATACCTAGATTAAATGGTTCATATTTATAGTATTTCCTCGATGAAAGAACATCCACGATGCCACCATTTCTCCGGCGAGTGCCTCTACCAGGCACAGGGGTCATACCACTTACACTTGAAAAGTGTGATTTTCAAATTGACCACCTCTTCATACTGAATTTCAATGATCAGTTAAGATCCCATAGTAATCAACTTTATCTGATGCATTTGTGTAACTCTCTCCTTTAATACATACGCCGTAGTTACATGTCTTTCGTTCCTCACCATGTTTTTGCATATGACATAAAAATCCTCCAGTGAAATAGATGGGCCATGTTTTGACCTTATTCACGGGTCCATTCGCAATATCTTTAACTTACACATGAAACTCATGTGTCTTGCTCCAGTTAGTAACTTGCATATACATATATATATATATATAGTTACATATGCAACAAAAACATTAGCCCGTTATTTTTTTTCCTAGATTATCTATCTTAGATGTTAGCTTGACAACTACGTAAGAAAAACAATATATGTGCTAGGTTTTATTCTGGCTTATAGGGATTAGTGGCTAGGGTTCAAATATATACTTTTGCATTTAGGTATTCAGGGTAATTATTTATCGGTTAGAATTCTAGGTTTGTGGTTAAGGGCTTAAAGTATAAGGATTTTGTTCAGGGTTTAGGATTTAGGGTTAAAAGGTGTGCATATAATTTAGGGTTTAGTATTTATTGTTTATGGTTTAGTATGTACAGGTTGGGTTGCGTGTTTAGGGTTTAAGTATCATTGAAAGAGACGTTGTTGAGTAAGCCAACAACCCATTTGTTTAGTTAGACATCCAACAAAAAAAATTAGCATGTTATCCATTATCGTAGTTTTCTGTATTTGTTGTTACAAAAGTTAACTACATTATCCAATTACATGATCCTATCTTCTGGTGGTATAAGGTTTAATACATTTTTTGAGTTAATGTATTAGAGGTTCAGGGTTTTAGGGTTTAGGGTTGTATTCTGAGTTTAGGATTTAATATTTAGTGTTTAGGGTTTAGTATGTACGGGTTTGAGTTGCAAGTTTAGGGTTTCAATATCATTGAAATAGAAGTGGTTGAGTAAGCCAACACCTTACTTGTTTAGTTAAACATCCAACAAAAAATTTTAGCATGTTATCTTTTATCATAGATTTTCTGACTTTGATGTTAAGAAGCTAACTACATTATCAAATTACACAAGTCTATGTACTGGTGGTATAGGTTTCAATAAGATTTTAGAGTTAAGGTATTAAGGGTTTCAGGTTTACAGTTAAGCTCAACTATTGGGTTAGATTTTAGCGTCTATGGGTTTGTTTTCAGTCCTTACGGTTCAACTAATTGGGTTTAAGGTTTGGGATTTACTATTTATTGTTTAGGTAATTAACATGTAATCAGTTTTGTGGTTGTATGGGGAATGGGGGTATAGAGGGTTTAACCTGTAGTCAATTTACACTAATTGAGTTTTGCGTAAGTATTTAATATATTTGGTTTAGGGTTGACTATGTAAACGCTAGTGTTTTAAAAAATTGATGTGCAGTTAGGGATTGGGGTTTAAGATTTTAAGGTTTAATAAGCGTGTTTAGGGTTTAGTTTTAAAGGGTTTAAGGTTTAGTGTTAAAGGGTTTAGGGTTTAGTGTTAAAGGGTTTAAGGTTGACTTTGTAGGGTTTGTGGTTGGTGTTTATTAAAAAAAATGTTTATAAGTATGGAAAAATGTGTTCAACAAATGTTTATTTAGAAAATGTGAAAGCGAAGTGAATCAGTATTTTCAACCTATTTGTTTAGTTACACATGCAAGGCATCTCTGTTAGATACAAAAAAGATAAGCCAGGGTGTAATGTGGCTATATAGGGATTAGGGTTTAGGGTTCAATAAGATATTGTTGCGTTTAGGTATTAGGGGTTAAATCTTTTGTTTAGGGTTTTATGTTTTTGGTTAAGGGTTTAAAGTTTCAGGTTTTTCAGTATAAGGTTTAGGATTTAGGGTTTAGTGCTTAGGGTATACTATTTACGAATATGGATTGCGTGTTTAGGGTTTTGGTATCAATGAAAGAGAAGTGTTATTTGTTGAATCTCACTTTATGTGTTGAATCTTAGTGTCTGTTGAATGGTTTTTGTAATTGGCTATTGCCCTAGTTTGTGGTTAAATATAAATGAATCTCCTAAAAATTGAAATTTTAGTTGATTACAACATCCCACAAGGTATATACCTTGTATGACTTATGATATAATGTTTAGTTTTTTTTTTGTTTACGAACAAGGTTTTTCTAATTAGGGTTTAGCGTTGTTGATATTTTTTTTTAAAAGTATGGAAATACATGT
>CAJHQQ010000678.1:0-155184 GCA_905132885.1 Moricandia moricandioides
CCATAGGTTTACAACATACAACAGTTTTTTATGTTAAAAAAAAAAAAAGATCCGCTCGGTGTTAAATCGGTAACGTCGAATGAACGTCGGTAGTACAGATCCAACGGCTAAAAGCCCGATACAATTGCACGCCAACACTGACGTAAAAAAATGAACCCCAGACCGACACAAACCAAAATTATAATAAACACACTTCTTTTCTTATCAACCACTTTTGTTCCGTGTTTTCATTTCTTATCTCCCACCTAAATCAAAGGGGGTTTGTTCTGATCAAATTGAACAGAAAAAAAAAAACCCAACAAATCCCTATAATCTAAACCAAATATTCATATTTTTATCTTCAGAAGATCAAAAACCCAGTTTTTTGGTTAAGTTTCGCCGAGATCAGAGGACGAATCTCATTTTATCTGCTGTTTCTGGTAAATTCCTGTAAAATTTTTCTATTTGATTGTTTTCTTTTCTTTTGTTCCTCCGACGATCTGAGCCTATAAAAATGTTTCATTAAATCCGAATTGGATCAAATATTGGTTATGTCGAATTATGTCTGAATCAACGACAGCTTAGAAACTATGTTCTGTTAATTGTCGGAAGATAAATATTTGTTTTCTTCTTTGTGTAATAGACTTAAAAGTAAAAAAAAACAACAAGAATGAGCTCTGGAGCAAACAACAGCACAAGCTTCCCACCAACAGAGCCAAAACTCTGCTATAACGGATGCGGTTTCTTCGGATCGCCTTCCAACATGAACCTTTGTTCCAAATGTTACAGAAGCCTCCGTGCCGAGGAAGATCAAACCGCTGTAGCAAAAGCAGCGGTCAAAAAATCACTAAAGCTTTCATCTTGCAGTCTCATCAGTACCACACCAGAGCCTCTGGAAACTAAACCAGCCTCTGTGGAAGTGCAACCTGTTAATGTTGTAACCTCTGAGCCTTCTGCAGCTCCTGTGGACGAGGCAGAACCATCGAAACCTGCACGGCCGAACAGGTGTTTCAGCTGTAACAAGAAGGTTGGAGTTATGGGGTTTAAATGCAAATGTGGTAGCACGTTTTGTGGGAGCCATAGGTACCCTGAGAAGCATGAGTGTAGCTTTGATTTTAAAGAAGTTGGACGTGATGCCATCACAAAGGCTAATCCTGTGGTTAAGGCGGATAAAGTCCAGAGGATTTGAAGGAAAGCTTATGTACTTTCGGGTGCATTTGATCAGTTTCTTCTTCCGGGGAATGTTGATGTTATCATTGTTCGATGTTAGGTTTCCATTAATCAAAATGAAAATTTCTTCTCTTGGTTTTCTCATCAGTCTTTTAGTATTAAAATAGAGTTTGGCTCTGCTCGTATACTCTATAAAACTAAACTAAAACGCGATGTGGAGCTCAAAGTTAAGAGATCGGTTCTAGAATTTTAGTTCACAGTTTCTTTGATTTTCATCAGAATGTTCTGATTTTGATTTCACGTTTCATGTCCGGTACCTTGGATTAGGTTAAGTTGGTTCATCATCATGCCATATGATTAACAATGAAAGCGAGAAGATTAATATAGGAAAAACGTCTATTTCAACACGAACTATACACGTCATTGTCTTTTTCTTTACGAACTACATAATAATGCGCATTTCAATACGAACTTAAAAAAATTCGAAAATCCCATATGAACTTTCAAAATCGTGCATGTTGACCGTCAATAATGTTAGTTAATCGTTAATTTATCAAAACGGTGTCGTTTTGGATAATTCAAAAAAATTAAAAATCTACTTTTTTTAGGATTCGAACTTGGCACATAAAAATAACAATAAACATCTTAACCACTAGACTAAAGTAACATTTTTGTAATAGTTTGTAAACAGTAAATGATATATGTTTTGGGTTTATCAAATAAATCTTATCAATTTTTTATTATTTTAGTTTTATAAAATAAATTTATTATTATTTATATATATAATAAATTTTACGAATCATTATTTTATAAATTTAAATTAATTACTATTGATCTGAATAATTACCTTTTAGTATTAATAAAAAATAAACATATAAAACCAAATTAAAATTTATTATAATATTATTAAAATTGTAATATTATAATATATAAAGTCAAACAAGTAATTTAGATAGATTTTAATATTATTAAAAATTGAAATATTTAAATTAAAATTTAACTTATAACCTTATCTCTATAGACATAAAAAAATAAAATTTACAATATATTTTATTTTAATAATAATATAAAATAAAATTTACAGCAATAGTAATTAATTTAAATTTATAAAACAAGGATTCATAAAAATTATTTAAAATATAAACAATAATAAATTTATTTTATAAAACTAAAATAATAAAAATTGATAAGATTTATTTGATAAAACCAAAACATATATATCATTTAGTGTTTACAAACAATTACAAGAATGTTACCTTAGTCTAGTGGTTAAGATTTTCGGTGTTATGTTTTTGTGCCAGAGTTCAAGTCCCAGAAAGTGCAAATTTTTAATTTTTTGGATAATCCAAAACGACGTCGTTTTGATAAGTTAACGGTGATTAACTCGTTGACGGCCAACATATATATATATATATATATATGCACGATTTTAAGAGTTCATATAGGATTTTTGAATTTTTTTTAAGTTCATGATGAAATACACACTATTACAAAGTTCGTGAAGGAAAATGCACGACGCATAAAATTAGTGTTGAAATAGACTTTTTTCGATTAATATAATACTAGGTTACAACGAAAGCGAGAAGATTAATATAACACTAGGTTAAGATCTGCATATTAAGCGAATTAACTTTGTATATACAAATTATTTTGCATATTATTATTTATTTTACTTTTTTTCACATATTAAATAATTGATAAATCAGTATCTATTGTGTATATAATTATTACTGCATAAATTAAAAGAAATTAATTTTATTTATTTACAATCATTTAATGGTAAATAAATTTAAATAAATAATTTTATTTATTTTATATGCTATATAATTAAATTTAAATGATATATATATATATATATATATATATTATTTTTAAGTTGGTTATCTATTAAATTACATCCTATTCATATGGTTTTATGATCATTTGTATTTTTTGATAGTAAAATTTTTAAATCATTAATAACATAGTTTCCATCGTGAGATTTTTTTAATTGCTTTCATATTAAATAAAGAGAAATTTTTCTTTCATATTTTTTATGTAGCCGTAAACCCAACCCATATTAGCAAACTACCCCCTCTTTCTTGAACTCATTTCCATACCAAAAATGTTCATACCCTCTACTCTCTCTTTTCGTGTATAGCTGGTGGAGTGTGTCATTCTGGGAGTGTAAGAGTTTGTAGGTATGTAATGTAACTGGGCATTTAACCATTAAATTTGATTCGATTCGTTATTCGTTTCGATCCGATCCGTAAAATCTGGATATCCGTAAGTTGTCGAAACAAAGCAAATACTAAAAGTTAATACCCGTTAGAAACGAAGCAAATCACAAATACTAAAAAATTTAGACCCGGATATCCGATTCGATCCGACATTATACAAATAGATGTATATCTACAAATAAATATAGATTTTTATATGTATAATTTTATAAAATTATTATTTTAACATATATTTTTAATAATTTTATTTAGAATTTACTTATAAAATATTTATAAAAAGACAATTTTCAAAAAAAAATGTGTGTTTATAAGAAAATTTGATTAATTTTAGAAATTTATGGAACATATAGTTTCATTAATTTTTATTATTTATTTTATTTTATGTAAAAATAGTTTAAAAAAATTGTATATTTTTCTAGATTTACTTGTATTAAACAAAGTAGATGAGATATCCGTAAATATTTGCAAATATCCAAAAAAATCCGGATATCTCGAAGACCGGATATTCGTATTTCTCCAAAGCAAAGCAAATCGGAAAATAAAATATCAGTAAAATACGAAGCAAATCACAAATACTGAAAATTATGGGATTAACATATATTTTTAATAATTTTATTTAGAATTTACTTAGAAAATATTTATAAAAAGACAATTTTCAAAAAAAAAATGTGTGTTTATAAGAAAATTTGATTAATTTTAGAAATTTATGGAACATATAGTTTCATTAATTTTTATTATTTATTTTATATTATGTAAAAATAGTTTTAAAAAAATTCTATATTTTTCTAGATTTACTTGTATTAAACAAAGTAGATGAGATATCCGTAAATATTTGCAAATATCAAAAAAAATCCGGATATCTCGAAGACCGGATATTCGTATTTCTCTGAAGCAAAGCAAATCGGAAAATAAAATATCAGTAAAATACGAAGCAAATCACAAATACTGAAAATTATGGGATTAACATATATTTTTAATAATTTTATTTAGAATATACTTATAAAATATTTATAAAAAGACAATTTTCAAAAAAAAATGTGTGTTTATAAGAAAATTTGATTAATTTTAGAAATTTATGGGACATATAGTTTCATTAATTTTTATTATTTATTTTATATTATGTAAATATAGTTTTAAAAAAATTGTATATTTTTCTAGATTTACTTGTATTAAACAAAGTAGATGAGATATCCGTAAATATTTGCAAATATCCAAAAAAATCCGGATATCTCAAAGACCGGATATTCATATTTCTCCGAAGCAAAGCAAATCGGAAAATAAAATATCAGTAAAATACGAAGCAAATCACAAATACTGAAAATTATGGAAAATATACTGAAAATCACACATTTAGTGTTTACAAACAATTTCAAGAATGTTACCTTAGTCAAGTGGTTAAGATTTTCGGTGTTATGTTTTTGTGCCAGAGTTCAAGTCCCAAAAAGTGCAAATTTTTAATTTTTTGGATAATCCAAAACGACGTCGTTTTGATAAGTTAACGGTTGATTAACTCGTTGACGGCCAACATATATATATATATATATATGCACGATTTTAAGAGTTCATATAGGATTTTTGAATTTTTTTTAAGTTCATGATGAAATACACACTATTACAAAGTTCGTGAAGGAAAATGCACGACGCATAAAATTAGTGTTGAAATAGACTTTTTTCGATTAATATAATACTAGGTTACAACGAAAGCGAGAAGATTAATATAACACTAGGTTAAGATCTGCATATTAAGCGAATTAACTTTGTATATACAAATTATTTTGCATATTATTATTTATTTTACTTTTTTTCACATATTAAATAATTGATAAATCAGTATCTATTGTGTATATAATTATTACTGCATAAATTAAAAGAAATTAATTTTATTTATTTACAATCATTTAATGGTAAATAAATTTAAATAAATAATTTTATTTATTTTATATGCTATATAATTAAATTTAAATGATATATATATATATATATATATATATTATTTTTAAGTTGGTTATCTATTAAATTACATCCTATTCATATGGTTTTATGATCATTTGTATTTTTTGATAGTAAAATTTTTAAATCATTAATAACATAGTTTCCATCGTGAGATTTTTTTAATTGCTTTCATATTAAATAAAGAGAAATTTTTCTTTCATATTTTTTATGTAGCCGTAAACCCAACCCATATTAGCAAACTACCCCCTCTTTCTTGAACTCATTTCCATACCAAAAATGTTCATACCCTCTACTCTCTCTTTTCGTGTATAGCTGGTGGAGTGTGTCATTCTGGGAGTGTAAGAGTTTGTAGGTATGTAATGTAACTGGGCATTTAACCATTAAATTTGATTCGATTCGTTATTCGTTTCGATCCGATCCGTAAAATCTGGATATCCGTAAGTTGTCGAAACAAAGCAAATACTAAAAGTTAATACCCGTTAGAAACGAAGCAAATCACAAATACTAAAAAATTTAGACCCGGATATCCGATTCGATCCGACATTATACAAATAGATGTATATCTACAAATAAATATAGATTTTTATATGTATAATTTTATAAAATTATTATTTTAACATATATTTTTAATAATTTTATTTAGAATTTACTTATAAAATATTTATAAAAAGACAATTTTCAAAAAAAAATGTGTGTTTATAAGAAAATTTGATTAATTTTAGAAATTTATGGAACATATAGTTTCATTAATTTTTATTATTTATTTTATTTTATGTAAAAATAGTTTAAAAAAATTGTATATTTTTCTAGATTTACTTGTATTAAACAAAGTAGATGAGATATCCGTAAATATTTGCAAATATCCTAAAAAATCCGGATATCTCGAAGACCGGATATCTCGAAGACCGGATTTTCTCACCTAATTTTCTTTCCTTTCACTTGCACGAACGATATTCTATGTTTTCTAATTTCAGTTTCTAATTATTATGTCAATCTCTAAAATTTCACATTAGTTCACTTTGCCATATTTTCACCAACTCACTAACGTCATCACAAATCTCTGTGGTAAAACACAATCTTTGTGTTCAAACCAAATCTTTTAAAATTCTGTTTTGAAAGTATTTTTTTTAGTAACGATTTCTGGGCAGCTATGGAGAGTAGAGCTTTATCAAAACGAAAAGAAAGCCATGTGGAGAAGGAAATGGAGTGGATTCTTAGCGTTAATGATCAAATCGTTGAGTTAACACCTTTAACACAAGTTTATCCATATGGCATTTTTTTTTAAAAGTAAAATGTTATAAAATACTTGTTGTTAATTTCTACATGGTTAATTAGATGATAAATGTTTGGGTAAATGGTTTGTCGACTTATACATTGTTTCATACATGGTTTGTTACCTGATAAATCGGTTGATACATGGTTTGTGAACTAATACATTTTTCAGAAATTGTTGATTATCTGATAAATGATTTGTTGCATGGCATACGTTATTCTAGCTTATACATAGTTTGATACCAAATAGTTGGTAAATGGTTGGTATGTTACATTGACTTGTCGTTAACAAATATATGGTTTGTGTAGATAAATAATTTGTCAGTTTGTACATTATTTGGTAGCTAGCAAATGTGTTAAAACATGGTTCGTGAGTTAACATGTTGGTTGATAAACAATTTATTACCTGATAAAATATTTGTTACATGGTACATGTTTTGTTAGCTGATATATAATTTGATATTAAAAATTTATAAATGGCTGGTCCGTTGGTATAGATCGTAATTGTCTTCAAATTGAGTTATTAGTCTCTTAGATATTTTTTTAACCTCTCACATGTACTCATAAATCTTCATGAAAATAGTAGAGGCTAATTTATGTCATGAGCGCCATCTAGTGAACTTTTTTGTTTTCTGCAAAATTATTATGTGGGTTCTCAATTCTATAATCTCCCATCATTCCAGATCCATGTGAAGTCCATATTAGATGATGATCCAGTATTGATGGTCCTAGACATAACTAAGGGTGGGAGGACCAAATAGAAAATGACTGTGTTAATAATATGGTTGGAGTTGTCTTAAGACTATTGATAGATAGTTTTGTAAACATGATAGACTCAACCGATGCCCCATACATACATAATGGATTACTGTTAACTATAAACTTTTGCCTCTATCTTTTTTCTCGTTTAACAATATGGATTATTAACTATAAAATTTTGCCATTAACATTCTTTTTTATCGTTCAACATTGGTCACATGACAGACTCAAAGCGCGGATTTATTTTTTGATAAAAATGTTAGTTGATATTTTTTTTTTTGATATACATATCTATTTTAAAAATAGATATTCAGTGTTTTCATATCAGATTCGGACTCGCGGCTGAACTGTAAATCAGGTGATCCGTATATATCCAGTTCAAATATAATGAAAATTTTATTAATTAAAATTCTGATAAAATCCGGTAAAAATCTAAACAATTATCATTAACATGTGAACTAATCCTGGTTGACCCACTAAAACTCCAAAGAAATCTGATAATATTTCTAAAATTAATTTTTTTAATATAATCTTAAATTGTACATAAAACTGAAAAAAAACTAATAGATTTGTAGTTTTTTATACTTTGATGATTTTTTACTATCCGAAAAATGAAAACTGATATTATAGAAGACAAAAAAAATTTATATGACAATATTATTTTATTTTTGTTATTTATATTGTTCGAGAATAAGTTTAAAGATGCCGGATTGTATAAGAAATATTTAAACATATTATTTGTTACTATTTTGAATATATAAATTTAAATCATTAGGAAAAATTAAGATATGTTAACAACCTATTTAAAAAATTGTTTGGTTAAATAAGTTAAGATCTGAAAAAATATTAATGTTTGTTCCTCCAAAATAATATCATCTTATTAAAAAAAATATTAATAATCGTCCCATTTAAATTCTTACCATAAATAAGAAGATAATTTAGGGTAACTTTGTTATAAATATAAATGCATTAGTGTTTTAATAGTATTGATACATTAATATTTTATATAACAACTAACATTTTATAGTAACCATCGACCCAACAACAATACAATTATATTTGGATAGGTTATCCCATATGTTAGATTATATATAACACTATACCTTAGCGGTTATAAACTACATTAACTGCAACGTTTACGTGTTGTTCGTCGCTGTTAGACATATCACAAGAATCTTCCTCCTCAATATATTCCATTGCATATGCTCGTAGTTTCTCTAGTTTGAAACTAATGGAGAGAGATTTGTAGGGCACATTGTTTCTTGGTGTGGCTAGAAACATCATATAGAGATAAGTTAGAAATATTGTTAATTATCGTGGTGAAGAGATAGTTTGTTTGGTTGTCGTGGAGAGAAATAGTTTTTCATAGTAACTTTCATATATTTGGTCATATTGTTAATTATCCCCCTCCATTAGTATTTCTCCATAAACTATAATTTTATTTTTATTTTTTAATAATATGGCTATAATATAAGAAGAAATCATGTGGCTATCAACTGTCTTCTAGAGACCTAGAATACTACAGCAAAGCTACAACCTATTATCCAATATCTCCAAGCCGCATGGTCACCACGCCAACTGGTTGTAGGATGGATTAAAGGAGAGGTCACTTTATTCTTAGTGTCAATCACTGATAAAGTCTTATTTTTTTTTTATAATTTGATTGGTTGATGATTTTTAATTTTTAATTATTTTAATTAGATAAAAAATAATAGGTAAGTTTATAACCCAATTAATATCACTTGCCAAATATTTTAAATGATATTATAAACAAGAGTTTATGGTAACTAATTTTCAAAATTATAGAAAGAGTAATAATGTTTACTTAATTCTTTCTTATATGTTTAAACTATATAATAATGAATAATTTTTAATAGATATCAATATAAATAATTTCATATTATGTTCAAATTTTTAATTTCTTAGAATGTCCATATATGATTTAGAAATCATTTATAAAGTTTTGTAAAAAATAAAAATAAAAAGTTTATTTAATAAGGCTTCCAAAATCATTTTATAAATATTTTAAAATTATTTATAAGAAAAATTACTCATATATATTAATTGAGAAGTCATTTTATTGACGTTTGCTTACGTGTCAATCACTAATGAAGTCTTGAAAAAATTATTACAATTTGATTGGTCGATGATTTTTAATTTTCAATTATTTTAAGTAGATCAAAAATAATAGGTAAGTTTATAACCCAATTAATACTTGCCAAATATTTTAAATGATATTACAAACAAGAGTTTATGGTAACTAATTGTCAAAATTATATAAAGAGTAATAATTTTTACTTAATTCTTTCTTATATGTTTAAACTATATAATAATGAATATTTTTTAATAGATATCAATATAAATAAATTCATACTATATTCTTAATTTCTTATAGTGTCCATATATGATTTAGAAATCATTTCTAAAGTTTTTTTTTAAAAAAAATTTATTTATTATGGCTTCCAAAATATAAATTTTTTTATAAGAGCACATAAAAGAAAAAAATATAAATTACATATTAAACAAAATTTATTTAAGTGATTTTTGCTTAAGTGCCGATTATTGGTGAAGTCTTAAGAAAATTATTATACTTTTCTTGGTTGATGATAATTAATGTTATTTAAAATAAATCTAAAAATTAAAATTAAAATTAGAAATAATGCTCAAGAAAAAGAGTAATAATTTTTAAATATTTATTGTTATAAACTAAAATAATATAATATACAAAATCATTTATATATAAATCACTGATAACATTATATTTTACTGTCATATACTTTCATATATCCTCCTATATATTAATTGAGAAGTCACTTTATTGACTTTTTCTTACGTGTTAATCACTGGTGAAGTCTTGAAAAATTGTTATAATTTGATTGGTTGATGATTTTCTAATTTTCAATTATTTTAGTTAGATCAAAAATAAAAGGTAAGTTTATAACCCAAATAATATCACTTGCCAAATATTTTAAAGGATATACAAACAAGAGTTTATGGTAACTAATTGTCAAAATTATAGAAAGAGTAATAATGTTTACTTCATTCTTTCTTATATGTTTAAACTATATAATAATGAATAATTTTTAATAAATATCAATATAAATAATTTCATAATATATTCGAATTTTTTAATTTCTTATAATGTCCATATATGTTTAGAAATCATTTATAATTTAAAAAAATTAAAAATTTTATTTATTATGGCTTCCAAAATCATTTTATAAATATTTTAAAATTGTTTATAAGAGTACATGAAAGAAACAAATATAAATTATATATTAAACGAAAGTTACTTAAGTGAATTTTGCTTAAGTGCCGATTATTGGTGAAGTCTTAAGAAAATTATTATACTTTTTTTGGTTGATGATAATTAATGTTATTTAAACTAAATCTAAAAATTAAAATTATAAATAATGCTCAAGAAAAAGAGTAATAATTTTTAAATATTTATAGTTATAAACTAAAATAATATAATATAATATAATAAACAAAAAAATTTATATATATATATCACTGATAATATTATATTTTACATAAAGAATTATATTCTTATATAAGTATATATTAACCTTTACTGTCATATACGTTCATATATCCTTCTATATATTAATTGAGAAGTTACTTTATTGACTTTTGCTTACGTGTTAATCAGTAGTGAATTCTTAAAAAAATGTTATAATTTGATTGGTTGATGATTTTTAATTTTCAATTATTTTAGTTAGATCAAAAATAAAAGGTAAGCTTATAACCCAAATAATATCACTTGCCAAATATTTTAAATGATATTACAAACAAGAGTTTATGGTAACTAATTGTCAAAATTATAGAAAGAGTAAAAATGTTTACTTCATTGTTTATTATATGTTTAAACTATATAATAATGAATAATTTTTAATAAATATCAATATAAATAATTTCATACTATATTCAAATTTTTAATTTATAATAATGTCCATATATGTTTAGAAATCATTTATAATTTTTAAAGAAAAAATAGAAGCTTTAGTTATTATGGCTTCCAAAGTCATTTTATAAATATTTTAAAATTGTTTATAAGAGCACATAAAAGAAACAAATATAAATTATATATTAAACGAAAGTTACTTAAGTGGATCTTGCTTAAGTGCCGATTATTGGTGAAGTCTTAAGAAAATTATTATACTTTTCTTGGTTGATGATAATTAATTTTATTTAAACTAAATCTAAAAATTAAAATTAGAAATAATGCTCAAGAAAAAGAGTAATATTTTTTAAATATTTCTAGTTATAAACTAAAATAATATAATATAATAAAAAAATTATTTTTATATAAATCAATGATAATATTTTATTTTACATAAAGAATAATATTCTTATATAAGTATATATTAACTTTTACTGTCTTATAATTTCATATATTTTGTATAAATCATTTATAATTTTTTTTAAAAAAAAATAAAAATTATTTAGTATAGCTTCTAAAATCATTTTATCATAATTTTAAAATTATTTATAAGAGCATATAAATCATTTGTAGGAGAAAATTTAGAGAGAAGGAGAAATATTCAATATAAACTTTTTTGTTTTAAATTCAAAAAGAATTAAAATTAATGTGATAATCAAATATTTATATAAATATATGATAATTGCAATGTGTATTGAAAAATATATACGTTAGTCGTTTAATATATAAGCCTTTGAAGATTGAATGAATTATATTCAACAGAACATATGAAAGCTTTGCAATTATAAAATGTTTTGATTTTGAGTAAAATACACCATATCATCGTAAATAAAGTAATGTAATGGTTGAAAGAGATTCTAAGATGGGTATTTGATTGATTAGTTGTATGATTTATGTTAAATTTTGAGAGAGATAAACATATTTGGCAAAAAATATGTAATAAATTTAAGAAAACATTAGCAATGCATGTTAAAATGTGATGGGAAAAAAAAGAAATGATAAAGTGAGAAATAAAAAGAAGTTCAATATGATGCATAATATGTATTGTAAAAGTTAATGTGATAATTGTATATATAAATATTTATCAGTTATTTGCATTAAAATTAAATAAGGTGATAGATAAGATAATGTGATGATTATAAAGTGTTTTAGAATAATTTTTTAGGTTCAGTAATAATGAGTTTTTTTAACTATATGATCAAAATCAAATAATATAAATATTTTAGCAATTTATATTAATATTACTAAATATCACTAAATCACATGCTTACAAAAACAACATTGAGATTTTATATTTTCAAATTATTTGGAGTTAAAAGATTTATCTTTTTAATTAGTGTTCAAAAATTATATTATTATATATAATATATATTTTTTCCAATATTTATACCTGCAAATTTGCGAGCAACCACCTAGTCGGCTTCTTATGCGAAAAATGGTATGGCCTTCTTCAGTTACACTCTTTGCAGACTGCATAGATTATAGAATGCCAAAGCTGCAAGAGAGCAATTTTCCTGATGATTTCAGAATGCCAAAGCTGCAAGAGAGCAATTTTCCTGATGATTTCAGAAGTAGCAGAGGGCATCCATGTGATGATCATGTCCTAAAACGTAAGTGAGAAAAAAAGGGGAGAGAGAAAAAAAGGGAGGGCGAGAGTGAGAGAGGGAGAGAAATAGAGAGATGTTCTAAATATATGCGATTCTATACATATAATATAGAATATAATGATGTATTTGAGTAAATAACAATTTATATATTTTGAAAGAAATTTATATTTGTTTGAAAAAAATTGAAATACAGTGTATGTAAAAAATGTATGTTTTTAATGATATTATTATTTGGTTAAATTGTATTGATAAATAAAATATAGATCATATAAAATGATAGGGTAAAAGAAGAAAGAGAAAAAAATAAAAAGAAAACTTATCCATGCGTGTGAGAAAGAATGATAATATCGCAATTATTATAGAAATATAGGAAGTATATCATAACCGATAACTTGCAATAGTCATTTTCTTAATTTTTTTTTAATGGTTATCCTTGCCAGTCTTCCAATATTGATGACACTAGATATGTTACCTTTTTCATTCCTATTTGTTATAATATATTGGACCTCTTTAAGATAATCAATAAATTCAAAAGATATTTGATTTCAGTCTAAAACTGTATAAAGGCAAATCGATGATAAACCAAACATCACATATTATATTAAAATAAGATAATTAAATAGATAAATACATCATAAGATCATCTAATACAAAAAAAAAAAAGATTTCAAAGACAACTTTCGTATGCATATTCATGGTCTCCCTTTTTGCTTTACGTCAATGTATGGATAGGTTTCTTCATGCCTATAACAATTTTTTTTTTTTTTTTTTTGATTAACCTGGGGGTATCCCAGGCCCATGGAGAGGCCCAGACTAATCCCCAAGGAGAGGTGCAGCCCACGGATAGACCCTCTCTCCGGGTATTCAAATGGGCCCTAAAGCATGGGCCCATATCCGTGTAAGGTGACCAGAATAATTGTGACTTAGTTTCGCGCAGCAGGTGGATCGAACCTGAAACGTGTTGGCGTCCCAGTCCCGTCTCCTTACCACTCGACCACAATCACACGGTCATCGAACCTGAAACGTGTTGACTTAGTCTATAACAATTGTCTCTTTATATTTTTTTCTCATTGTCAATGTTTGGAAAATTTGTATGGTTTCAAATGTGTAGGCAGACAGTTGGATGTTGGTGAAATGAAGAGTTCGATCAATTTCCAATTTGAAAAGTGCGAACGTGACCGTTGTGGGAAAGATGAGTGTTGGTGCTGTGTGGCTGATCCGCTTCGCCCTTGTTTGAAAACCGAAAAAGAGTGCAATTCTGATATCAAATGTCCTGTACCATGGAATTACTGAATAACTTTGTAAAAGAACTATAACTACTATAAACGATCCAATAATAAATAAAAATGTATTTTCTTTAGATGTACGAAGATCAAACTAAAAGTTCATAAAATTAAAGTATCCCTATAATTTCAAAGTTATAAGGTTTTACTGTTTCTGTTCACAACAATATCCATGTAGAATCAAAGGCTAGTATACTCTCGCTGCCAAAAAAACAATCTCATATGTTCTCTAATCTTTTTCTATTTTATTTTTTTATTTAAATTCATTAAAGAAAGAAAAGATTAGAAACTCATGGCAAACTAACTAATTACAGTTTGACCAATTGGATTATCCAACTTTGATATTAAGCCCACCAGTTAAACTTGAATTCATTCTTCGTTTAATTGACTAAATGAAAAGTATGTTAGATTCATCATGAGTATGAGAGATTACTTTTTCACCATTACGAGTATATCAGACTTTCACCCATCAATGTAAAGCCGATCTTGTGAAACTATTTTGTTTCTAGACTTTTATGTAAGATGAATTTCGTTATAACAAATATTATTTGCAAATTATAAACCAATCAAAAGAAAGAATAAAAAAATCCTGCTATTTTACCTTCCCCTTCACTTATTTCGCCTTCATCTCCTTCCCATGTGTGAAAAAAACAATTTCTGAGTCTTCGGCGCCACAAAACTTTTTTCTTTTTGTTTATGTGAATATTCATTAGATGAGTAATGACATAGGGAGATTACAAGTTTTTTTTATGAAATCAAATCCTACTAATCTAAGAAGCTAATCAAATCATAGATGCTAGAGAGAGCCAACAAGTTAAAAAACTCTCTAAGATAAATAAATGTTTAATCATAATCCTAAGGACATGACAAAAGCTGGGAAATTTAAGACTTCACAACAACCATTTGGCTTCAGAAGATCACCACTTGAACTTCTTTTCGGAACCAGCACCAAGAGAAGGGATCGTTAAAGATAACAACCGGATAATAGTGTGAAGCAACGCAGACGGTTCCGAAGGTGACCCTGACAGGAGAAGAGGTGAAGCAAGTTTGACAAAGTCCTAGTCCGGCCACATCATCCATGGAAGTCCACTCCAGATACTTCTCACTACGAATATCATCGAACCATCTTCCTGATGAAGCACTAGTGAAGTACTAGCAGACAGAAGTGGAGAATTTTACAGCTTGACTGTGGTCCCAACACACGAGTATAGCACGAAAGAAGGTGTGGTCAATTTTTTCGGAAACATTTTAATCAGAGGAGGTGTAGCACTCATCAACAGGCGGAAAACGACTCCAGACTCGTCGTAAGGCATAGACAAATTAGAGTAACAGCACAAACCTTAAGCTATCTCGAACCATCAAATAGGTTTGAACCCATCGGAATGCCATGGTGGCTGCTGTGAAGACAAAACGAAAGAAAAGTTCTAGCAAAGCATCCAGTGATGGAGACAGAGGAAGACAATGGAGAGCTGACCACAGACGCAGAGGCAGTGACACACTGCAAACATATCCAAAACTGCCCGCGGGTCAAAACCTAGTTTACTATTTTATTTGATGTATTATAACATAGGAGAGAGAGGTGAGAGAAAATTCTCTCTAGTCTTTTTCTCCACCTCAATCTCTCGTTTTCAGAAGGTTCATTTCTGATCTTCTCTCTGGTGGCCAGCGGTGGTCGTTTATCATCGGTCGTTACAAAAATCGCTCCCGATGTCCATCTTCATCCTTGTCGATCTTCGATTTGTCCACCTCATCCTTGCTTCATCACCTCTAGTTGTTCATCCAGATTGCAGCCGACCGGAGAACCAAATCGGTTTATGAGTGTGTATCCAGCCTCCCCAGAAAGATGGCAAGGTTGTGGTTGTTCGGATCTCAACAGGAGGCGACATGTTGAAGATAAATAGGGTTTGAATTTCGGGTGGATCTGGGTCAGATTTCCCTTGGAGGGTTCGCCGGAGCTGCAGTTGTCATATGAAAACCCGAGGGCTATAATGTTTGAGTTTCAAGCAGTATTTTCATATCCAACCCAGACCTATGGTAGAATAAAACGATCTGTATATAGCATATGTTAACATATTCAATTTGTTGATATTATTAATTTCGTAAATTTATCTAAAATTCTATAAATAAACATATATGAGAATTTTTAACACAAAACATATATGAGAATTAAAATAGTATAATTTTTCTAGTTAGACTCTTCTTCCATTATTTTAAAATGATATTAATGTTTAAAAACTAGATATACTTTTTAATGATAATAAATACATTTGACAATATCTTGCTGATAGATGGGACAAAAAGCATCTTGCTGATGAATATAATTTTGTTCTGAAAACTTCTCAAAGAATATTATTGATATGTTAAGTTAAAGGATTTTATACACATTATAGTTTTTTAAGCTATTTGTTTACATATTCTCATATTTATAATATCAATTTTTACATACTGAATTTTCATTTTCAAATATTTTAAATTTAATAAAAATTTCTTTATTATTTTTAATAAAAATATAGATAGTGTTTGTTTATCAAAAAAACTATAAACTGAAATAAATAATATTCTTAAAGAAGGCCAAGATTGTTAGTACAAATTTGAGATCGAGTTCATCGAGTGACGGTGCCAGCATGAAACCTTTCCACTGGCAGTTCTCTCATGCAAAAGATTGTCCCATCACTGAAGATCCAAACAGCGTCGTTCATCCTGTGAGGCACTTCAATTTAGTTGGATGTCCGCTCCCATCACTTCAAAATATGACGAATCGTGATGCTTATGTGGAGATGGCATTTGCTCATGCCAATGTAATGCTCTTGGTTTCATTATCTACTTTCTCTCTTGCCTTTTCCTTTTTTTCTCTAATAGGGGTAGTTTTCCAGGCTAGGGAATCCAATTAAAAAGTTAAGAAGTTCTTAAGGGAGTTGAAACTCAGTCTGAAACTGGCTCATGACCAGGAGCGCTCCAATGCTGCCAAGCTAACTGTTGCTAAAAAGCTCAGGAATTAGGCTGCTTCTCTTGAAGCTCGACTCCGGGTGATCGGGAACGAAAGAAAGGTGGCCCTCGAGAGAGTTTCTTTGCTGGAGGCATATGTCTAGGCTTCGGAGGCTAAATACATAGAGGATATGTGTTTGGTTTCTTATGAGGCTAAGAAGACCCTTTCTGACAACTACCTCGATGTGCTCGTATCTCCGAAAGAGAAATGGGAAAAGAAGAAGGTTGCGGCTGACTGCAAGGCTCATCTTCGGGAGGTGATGGCAAACATATACCTCATTAAAGAGATCATGAACATCATTTTCTGGCATCTGATGAGCTCTCTCGATCGCCTTCGGGCTGAGGAGATCGAGCTCGATGTTTCCGTTATATCTGATTTCTCGGTCGGGAAATTGGACCTTCCCCAAATTTTTGAGGATCTCCATGATGACTTCTTTTTTAAGATGCCTCCCCGAGTAAATGAGTTCGGCGGTAATCTGAATCCTCCCGAAATCCAATGGGAGGCGCAGCAGTATGAAGAGGGTGAACACGTCGCCGAAGGAGAAGATTGAGTTCAAGTCGCTGGAGTTCGTGGAGGATCTCGTCATTTTTGTTGTCGTTTTTCTTTTTGTTGTTTTTTAATATTCAAAAAGTGTTCAATAAACCATGCCTGATGAGCCTTATTTTGGTTCATTTGTTTATGATACCATGTCCCGTCGTTTAAGTGTCACATATTTTTGCTTGGGTCGATGCTTTGTACATGTTCTGATTTTGAATTGGTTTTGCGAACTTTTGTGCTTTCATTTTGACCTCATTCGATCCTTGTTTCGAGTTCAACATTGATAAGTTAAAGCCTCGATCGAATACTATCTCGATATTAAGTCAATGTTAGTTTTGAAAAAATCTATTCGACGTGATTTCCGCGAGATATGGGATCAGCTACATCCATAGCTTGATCACGGCTTCAGATTAGTAGCTAACCATTACAATGTATTAATACATTTGCTAAGTTTATGAGTATGGAATTAAGACTTAGGTTTTATTAAACGTCCGTGTTAAGAAACTGATTATTATATCTGTATAAATTACAAAATTTCTAGAATTTTGGTTTCTTTTTCTGCTTCGACTGGTCGAGGCTTCGACCGGTGGGTGCGTTTTGACGTTCCCTAGCCTGTTGTTTAGGTAGTTGTAGATCCGGTCCATGAAAGGTTTGTAGAGGCCAAGATCATTTCCTATGCGGTGAAGGATGTAGTCTGAAATCGCTTGTGGGCAAGGTGGCAGTTTGTCATATGCTTCGATCTCTTCTACGGTTGGCGGAATGCCAAAGTCGATGGATGGGGATGGAAATGTGAGAGATGGCGAGACCGGAGGCTTAGGTGCATCGATCAAAAGATCGTCTGGGTGAGGTGAAGAGTCTGTTGAACTCATGATGCCTTTATCGGTATGGTTGAGGGTTTTGGTGATTCTCCGGGTAGGAGCTGTAATTTTTTAACAGTCGTGACTCGGGCTTTTGAGGGGAATGTCGGAGTGCTTTAATATTTATCAGCACATGCATACATAACTAATGGAGCTCATAAATATCTTTGTAATGGATAATAAATATACGTACATGCTTCACATGTACTGAATAAAATCAAAAGCACGCAAACACATACAAGGGCGAATCCACGAACCTTTTGTAGTGGTTGTATAACTTATCCTCCCTCCATTTTTAAATACTTGAAGTTTTAAGATAGTGCATGGTTATTAAGAAACTTGATTTTTAATCTAAAAATAGGATTAAATATAGATTAAAAACTATTAACCAATTAAAAATAGATTATAAATATATTATTAGCTACACAGTTTTTGATAAAATTAAAAGTTGCATTGAAATATGAAAACACTATCTATTTTGAAACCTCAAAATCTTCCTTAAATATAATCTATTTTGAAACGGATTAAGTAAAATATACTCCCTCTGTTTTTTTAGATGATATTTTGAATAAATGCACAAAGATAAAAAAACATACAATCTTCTAAAAAGTATTTTTAAATTTTGTAACTTTAAAATCATTCAAACCATTATAAAAAAGACTGTAAAATTTAATTGGCTAAACAATTTCCAATAAAGTTAAAAATAACCTTAAACTTCAAAATATCATATATTTTGAAACACCATAAACCTTCTAAAATTATCTCCAAAAGACACTCTATAACTTCAAATATGAAGTTTTTTGCTCTCCAAAAAACGGAACTTCAAAAGTGAAACTTCAAATATAGAGTGTCACTACTCAAAACTTCAAATTTGAAGTTTCATCTTTTTATTTGCATTTTAGTTCTTGCAATTACACATTCTATTTATGATTCTTAAATATTTTCCCATTTTTCATTTTAATCTTTAAAAAAATTATATCTCATTAATCTTGAAATTTATTTCTATAAATTTAAGTTTTACACATAAAATTAATATATATTTTTTAAAAAGCTTTATATTATTTTAAAATTAAAATTAGACAACAAGAATATTACAAAAAAAACTTAATAAAAAAAACCTCTTAAAAAGGTACATGAAGACATAATTATTATAGAAATTTAAATATTAAAACAACACTAATAATCTGGTAAATTTGCTCGAGAAGCTCCAAACCTTCAAAATATTGTCCAAACAAATTTTGTGTAACCGAAGATGGTTGTTGTTGTTGTTCTTGGCTTTTCTTCGTATGATTCTTTCTTGTTCAGAACGAATGTACTCACGAGTATTAATATCACCGATAGAAGCTAAGTCTTTTAGCAATATTTTTTTTTTCTTCTTTTGCTTCTTTTAAAGCTAATTTTTTTGGTTCATTTTGCATTCGTAATTCAATCATCTCATTGGTCAACTCTTGTTCAAACAATAAGCAATCTCCAGGATCCAAAGAAAAAGTTGTATGCAGCAAAACAAGAAGCATGTCGAAAAGATGTTGAACGTGCATTTGGAGTCTTGAAGTCCAAGTTTGCTATCATAGCAGGATCATCTCGTTACTGGAAGAAGGAGGTATTTTCATGATATAATGACAACATGCATTATAATGCATAACATGATTATTGAGGATGAACGTGATATCAATGCGCCGATAAAAGATACAAGATCAGTGGCAGAAGCCACAGTTGAAATGGCGGAAAATGAAGATATCCGTTTTCAACAATCTCGTAATCTAAAAATTAAAAACAAAGAGAGTCATTTTCTACTTCGAAATGCACTAGTTGATCACATATGGGAACATTACGAAAATAATTTATGGAATAATATGGTATTTTGCTTGTAGTTTAATATTAATTATGTATTTCTATTTCTACTTTTATATTTTAATGTACGTTTTTATTAATTAATATTGTTGTAATATTTTTATATGTGTTAGTTATTTATAAAAGTTTTATAAATTTATATTAGTTATGACAAATATAAGGATCATAGTGTAAAATAAAAATAATTTTGAAGTTAGTTTGAAGTTTTCATTTTGGAGAAGAACACTTTGAAACTTCAAATATAGAGTTTGTGAAACTTCAAAATAGAGAGTTTTTTTGGAGATGCTCTAAAACATCATGTAATTTTAAACGTAGGGGTACTAAATAAAATGAAAAAGCTAAGATCAATAATGGGTGCATATAGCTTAGTCTTTATAAATTCACATACAAAATTTTTAAAAAAATCAGAATTATATGGGTGCATATGCCCCCTTAGTTGTTGCTCAGCCTCTTCACATATATATATATATATATATATATATATATGAATAATTAGCAAACATATTATACAATATGATAGTAATATGTTATGAATAATATATAATTTAATTGACAATACTAATACATAAACATAATATATATATATATGTATAATAAACTAGATATAAGTATGGTCCATATATATACATAAATATAGTTAATATTTAGCACATGCATACATAACTTATATAAACAAATAAATATATAATAAATAATATATGTATGTACATGTGAGTTAATGCATATTGTTATGCAAGTGTCATGTGTGTATGATGCACAAGTTTAATTGTGACATTTATTTAATTCAACCAAAATTCATTATCTATATTATTAAAACAGAATCATCCCCAAAAATTACTTAAAAAGGTTGTTGCACATATTCTTTAACTAATTATTATTTTTTGGTCCTACCTTATATTTATCTAACTATAGGATAATAAATGCTCTTATTTATTATTCGACATACTACGAAAGACTAAAGATTTATACATAGCTCCATTATACTGAAATATCACCTTATCAAAACGTGTCTCATGAATCCTATAACCAAAATATGACTGATGAATCACAATACTAAAACTATGTTGTTCTTTTGTGCCACAAAGACTGCAACAGTTAGAGAAATATAGAGATTTGATCAACTGAAAAGGATTTGTTACGAGTTGTTTCAAGACTTCCCAAAAGCTTTATTATAGCCGATCGAATCTTTTATATATTAATCTTGGAGCATTACAACATATTTTGGTAGTTATATGTCATTATTACGATGATTCTTAGAATCTTTAGAAAAATAGTGTGGTCCATATAAACATATATTATACTTTCTATTAAACTAACTATGAAATTAATTAGTAGTCTATAAAAGAATTTTCTTCATTTTTTTATTTTAATAAAGATACAAAATTATCTAATATGGTTAACAAATATATGACATTAATGATTTTATAATATATATTTGATAAAAAAAATTGTATCCTCTATCCTTTTTGCTTAATTTTATATTCTTAAAATAAATTAAACAATAACATTAACAGAATAATAAACATATATATTTTTTCCTTATATGCTAGACATTGAATTTTTAAAACGATTATAAATTACTAAGTCTGTTAAAATCTACCTTTAAATTTTTGTAATCAATGGTTTATTTTCTTGTTGTAACAAGATACAAGTAGTCATAAAATCATATAAATATGATGTCTCATTTAATATATATTCAGATAATACATAAACATGTTAATTTCAAAACAGACATTGAGTAAGAAGCCTCAATTAATAAATTTTATATTAATAAAATAATATTTTTGTTACAACAAATATAAAATGTTAATAAAAGTATATGAGTATGAAGCCTAAATTAATAAATATTTATACTAAAATATACTATATATCTATGTCAATATCATTTAATTTGAGTTATGTACCATATAAAATAAATAAATGACTATTTTTACTTTTTTTACCAACAAAAATTATTTTAAATAAAAATAGAGATTATTTATATTTATGTTCTTACTCCAATTTAATTATAAACGTAATAGTTACTCGCTTTTCAATTATTAAATATATTTATTATTGCATAATACATAAATGAAAAAAATGTATAAATAAGTTGTATACCTAATTAATGTTCATTCCGCGCAAGTGATCATATCATTTCCAAAATACAATTTTTCATATTGAAGTGAGATGATGAACTATAACATCCGGATGATATCATTGAAGACAAATGTAAATTAAATAGGTTTAAAAAAATATCAACAAACATGACCCTACTCATCAACATTATATTGACGGTCCATGACTATATGATTGGAGACTTATGACATGATGATTTAACGATCAAAGTTTGTATTCAATGAATATTAGTATATAAATTTCACTTCGTGCATGCGCGCAAATAATCACCTAGTCTATACTATTAAAGCAGAATCTCTTATAGAATTTTACCCTTAGTTTTTCGAGTTATTTACAATGGTATGCCACTCACTAATGTAAGTTTTTCCTTCTTGTTAAAAAAATAAAAACAAAAACGCACAAAATAATTGATTAGATATACTCCTATAATTATGGCATCTTTTTATTCTTCAATCAATTGTTTAATTAGTGAAAATAGTTTTAGGCAACAATCCATATAGTTTAATGTAACCGATTGTACATATATATATATATATATTTCATAAAAAAATTCAAACTATGGGTACAAGAGTTTTTACATTTCAGAAAATAGACCCAGAAATATTCAAACAAGTAAATAAAATATATATTTTAGGTTCAATAAATCTATCCAATTTGAAATAAGACACACTATTTCCTAATAATTTGACTTAACCTAAACACTTATAATTCTTCTTATATAAATATCGGTCATCCAAAACATATAAAACAACTATTACATAAGGTTTTTATTGCAACTAACTATTAAATAATGTTACAAAACAAATCAAATAAAATTTAAATACAAATATATGTTATAAATATAAATATTTAAATATAGAAAATCCCGCATTTTTAAAAGTAGTATATTATTTTTTAAAAAATAAAAAATCACAAATCAAATATTTTATTAAATTTTGTTTACTAAATTAAAAGTATATTTGATCAATGTTTAAATATCATCAGATTTATCTTAGTTTTACATGGGTCAACCAGTGCTAAGTGACTGATTAATAATGAGTTCTTGGATTTGACCAAGTTGTATCGTGGTTTTAAATAGTGGCGGTTTATTTAAATCTTAACCGGATTATATAGATGTCACCGAATATAGTTGTCCAACTATAAATCTGGGTCGGGTATGAAAACAATAGTCAACACAATATAAATGTATTAGCTTGGCTAGAAAATTTTAAAACACATAATTTTATAACTACCAAATCTTTGTTTCTTATAAATATTTTTTAAAAGAAAATAAACGGTTCAACTGTAGATCCGGGTCGAATATGAAAACAATAGTCAACATAATTATAAATAAAATAGCCTACAAATTTTTAGAAAACATAATTTTATAATTAACAAATCTTTGTTTCTATAAATAAATTTTAAAAATGGAAATAAATCATACGCTTAAAAAGCACGGTCAAAATCTAGTTATATACTACTTGAGAAAAATATTGCATGTGTCATTAATATAATGATTTTTAGAATCTTTAAAGATATACGTTAATTCATCTAGACATATATTATATTTTTTTATTAAATTGACCATAAAATTCATTATTAGTTTTTTCATTCTTTTCTTAAGAAACTATAAAATTATTTAATGATATTAAAATAAATAAGATAATTAATGATTTTGAATAAACAAATTTGATAAAACAAATTGTATCCTATATATTTTTCAATTTTATATTATTAAGATAAATTAAAAAATAAGATTAGCAATATAATAAAATTTAGATGTTTTGTATATGTTATATTCTGAATTTTTAAAAATGGCTATAAATTACTAAAACCGATAAAAATTACACATAGAAATTTTGTGATCAATAGTTTAATTTTTTTGTCAAGATACAAATGATTATAAAATCATATGAGTAAAAATTTCATTTAAAATGTATCCAAATTAATATATATATATATATATATACATATATATATATACCATCTAAAAATATAAATATTTTAATCTTAAAATTTGCATTGAACAAATATTAAGAAATTAATATTTTATTTCAAACTTTGCATTGAAAAATTATAAATTATTAGAACTATTAAAAGTCTCACATTGAAAAGTTCTCCATAAACTGGGATTTCAAATCCACCTAAGACAATATTCTATAGTATTCAATTCTATTTAGAAAATATATAATAAAAATGGAAGATTACAACTCTCTCTACATCTTCTCTCTCTCTATTCAATATCTTTCTTTTATTCTCTTTATCCCATCTCTTTCTTTCGTCTCTTTACTCTTATCTCTCTCTTCTCGTCTACCTCATTTTGCTCTTGACAATATTATGTGACACTTTAGATTTTGCTAGACTTTTATATGTTTCGACTTGCATATGTGATATATTACAGTTTAAGTCTTGTTGTATGTCATATGGAAGTTGTTGTAAGAATGTCAGACTTTGAGTTGTTGGGTTCGTGGAAGCAAGGACATTTCTGCAGACTATTCTATATAAAATATTTAGTATAGTCATATTCAATATGTTGTATATATTTAGGCGATTTGTACGTAGATGTTATATGTTGGAGATTACCTAAGGCTTTTGTTACGTTTTACATAGTCTATGGTCTGCATACTCAATTTAGTAACAAAATTAATTGTTGTTTTATTCTGTAGGATTGCTATGTATCAAATGCGTTTGATGCCTTCTCCACTTTTAATCATAAAAATGGTGCATTCATCCATGTAGATTGTGTACTTGAAATGTCAATGTGTGAATGGCAATATTTTGTAGTTTACTTACCACCACAATTATTTAAGATATTGTTTTAAAAGAAATGTAAGCCTTCCGCATCCTACAGTGGTTCTATTAATCGCTATATTTTACCTAATGGAGAAACACATTCAGTAAGTCTTTCATTGGCCTAGTTTAAAAATTTAATAGTGTTCTTTCCATGTCAACCATATAACTTCGACACTTCATTATCGCTGCATCTTTTAACAATAACAAAACGTCAACAAACCAATATATACTACCCGACAACAATAACATGGACAACAATGCATAATCATATCTTCTTTTTGAATACAATTTCATCAGATCATCTGTAAATCGCATCTCGTCATATATAATAAACATCCCTACCCTTCTATATGGATTGAAACTTTATGATTTTATCAGATTCTTGACTAATTTCATCCCTAACCTCCTATATGGATGAAAAACTTTATGATTCAGATTGTTGACTAGTTTTTTTTTTTGAACTATTATATTGTAGTTGTGTAGTATAGTTTATATTTCTATATTGTGTGAATAGAGGGCAAGCACTTTTGGGAGTTGTTTTCACGCAGACGCGCCAAATCTTCCTACGGTTACTTTCTCAATTATATTTCTCACTAGTGTTACTTCACCAATTAACCCTATTATAAAAGCCACATGCATATCCGGAACCATAACCGATTTTAACAAAAAAAAATAAACAAGATGGAAATAACCCTACACTAGGTTACTACATGTATGCAGGGCGCGGAACAAATATTATGTATAAATCATTTTTACATATTATTACTTATTTTGTGTTTATTTACATATTGTAAAATAATAAATATAGTAAACAATTGAGAATCGAGTAACTATTATATATATAATTAACTTGGAGTCATTACATAAATCAAAATAATCACACTTGTTTATTTACAATCATTTTATAGGTAAATAAATCAAAATAATCATTTTTATTTATTTATATGGTGTATAACCAAATTTAAATGATATTGACATAGATATATCGTACATTTATAATATAAATATTTATTAAATATTTTTTTATTTCTATGATTTTATTAATATTTTTATATTTTATAAAACAAAAAATTTAAACCACTCTCACAAAGAATTTACAATGTGATATTTTTAATAGTTTTAGTAATTTATAATTGTTTTAAAAAAATTAAGAAAAAATTCAAAATTAAAATATTAAGTTCCCACATATGGTTCGAGCACCGACCTGCTTGGAGCATGGACACGGCTCATGATGGCGATCTTGTCGACAAGCTCGACTCAACCGAGGTTTTACCATCAGATCATGTTGATCATACCATGATTGAGCCAGGATCTAACTTGGAAAAGGAAGGATTTACTAAGTGGAAGCAACGATCAATTAACCTTAAAGATATCATGAAAAGCAGTAATGATATATGTTCATTGTTTGACTCATATCTTCCAAATCACGAGGCCTCTACGCCTGAAATCACTTGGAGAATGTTCTCAACTCAATTATGGAGCTCCTTGAAGAAGAAACAGATCAAACGGAGTTCATATGTGGGAGTTATGCCATTTACAAACCAGGTGATCTTCAGTTCTCGCGAATTCAGACATGTGAGCATTCAGGTGAGCTGGACCGACATTGCCTTGGAACTGGATGAGCTAATGAAAACTATATTGGATGAGCTTAATACTCAAGTGAGTTGGACTGACATTATTCTAGGCGAGCTGAGCTGGATTGACACTCACTTGGACGAGCTGAGCAAGCTAGTTCGATCTTCCGAGCTGGTTCGACCACCCAAGAAGCTGGAATTGGCTAACCTTATTTCTGATGAACCAACGACCAATTCAATAATTCCAAAGGTGATTATTCATGTTCTAAATGTCCAAGAAATCCTTTGGCTTGATGGTTTTTCAATTTTATATTATTAAGATAAATTAAAAATAAGATTAGCAATATAATAAAATTTAGATGTTTTGTATATGTTATATTCTGAATTTTTAAAAATGGCTATAAATTACTAAAACCGATAAAAATTACACATAGAAATTTTGTGATCAATATTTTAATTTTTTTGTCAAGATACCAATGATTATAAAATCATATGAGTAAAAATTTCATTTAAAATATATCCAAATTAATATATATATATATATATATACATATATATATATACCATCTAAAAATATAAATATTTTAATCTTAAAATTTGCATTGAACAAATATTAAGAAATTAATATTTTATTTCAAACTTTGCATTGAAATATTATAAATTATTAGAACTATTAAAAGTCTCACATTGAAAAGTTCTCCATAAACTGGGATTTCAAATCCACCTAAGACAATATTCTATACTCCCTCCGTTTCATTATAAGTGTCACTTTAGGTTTTTACACACGGATTAAGAAAAAAATTAATTTTGCATATTTTCTATATAAAAACACAATTACCTATACATCTAACCATATTTAACCAATAAGAAAATAAACTGCAGCATAAAATTAATAAATTTTGCATCGAAAGTCGAAAACGACACTTATTTTGTAACAAAAAAATTTCTCTAAAACGACACTTATTATGAAACGGAGGGAGTAGTATTCAATTCTATTTAGAAAATATATAATAAAAATGCAAGATTACAACTCTCTCTACATCTTCTCTCTCTCTATTCAATATCTTTCTTTTACTCTCTTTATCCCATCTCTTTCTTTCGTCTCTTTACCCTTATCTCTCTCTTCTCGTCTACCTCATTTTGCGCTTGACAATATTATGTGACACTTTAGATTTTGCTAGACTTTTATATGTTTCGACTTGCATATGTGATATATTACAGTTTAAGTCTCGTTGTATGTCATATGGAAGTTGTTGTAAGAATGTCAGGCTTTGAGTTGTTGGGTTCGTGGAAGCAAGGACATTTCTGCAGACTATTCTATATAAAATATTTAGTATAGTCATATTCAATATGTTGTATATATTTAGGCGATTTGTACGTAGATGTTATATGTTGGAGATTACCTAAGGCTTTTGTTACGTTTTACATAGTCTATGGTCTGCATACTCAATTTAGTAACACAATTAACTGTGGTTTTATTCTGTAGGATTGCAATGTATCAAATGCGTTTGATGCCTTCTCCACTTTCAATCATAAAAATGGTGCATTCATCCATGTAGATTGTGTACTTGAAATGTCAATGTGTGAATGGCAATATTTTGTAGTTTACTTACCACCACAATTATTTAAGATATTGTTTTAAAAAAAAAGTAAGCCTTGCGCATCCTACAATGGTTCTATTAATCACTATATTTTACCTAATGGAGAAACACATTCAGTAAGTCTTTCATTGGCCTAGTTTAAAAATTTAATAGTGTTCTTTCCATGTCAACCATATAACTTCGACACTTCATTATCGCTGCATCTTTTAACAATAACAAAACGTCAACAAACCAATATATACTACCCGACAACAATAACATGGACAACAATGCATAATCATATCTTCTTTTTGAATACAATTTCATCAGATCATTTGTTAATCGCATCTCGTCCTATATAATAAACATCCCTACCCTTCTATATGGATTGAAACTTTATGATTTTATCAGATTCTTGACTAATTTCATCCCTAACCTCCTATATGGATGAAAAGCTTTATGATTCAGATTGTTCACTAGTTTTTTTTTTGAACTATTTTATTGTAGTTGTGTAGTATAGTTTATATTTCTATATTGTGTGAATAGAGGGCAAGCACTTTTGGGAGTTGTTTTCACGCAGACGCGCCACTGAAGGTAGTCCAAAGCTGCCCTAACTTGTCACATCTATATTGTCAAATCTTCCTACGGTTACTTTCTCAATTATATTTCTCACTAGTGTTACTTCACCAATTAACCTTATTATAAAAGCCACAGGCATATCCGGTACCATAACCGATTTTAACAAAAAAAAAATTAAACAAGATGGAAATAACCCTACACTAGGTTACTACATGTATGCATGGCGCGGAACGAATATTATGTATAAATCATTTTTACATATTATTACTTATTTTGTGTTTATTTACATATTGTAAAATAATAAATATAGTAAACAATTGAGAATCGAGTAACTATTATATATATAATTAACTTGGAGTCATTACATAAATCAAAATAATCACACTTGTTTATTTACAATCATTTTATAGGTAAATAAATCAAAATAATCATTTTTATTTATTTTATATGGTGTATAACCAAATTTAAATGATATTGACATAGATATATCGTACATTTATAATATAAATATTTATTAAAAAAATTTATTTCTATGATTTTATTAATATTTTTATATTTTATAAAACAAAAAATTTAAACCACTCTCACAAAGAATTTACAATGTGATATTTTTAATAGTTTTAGTAATTTATAATTGTTTTAAAAAAATTAATAAAAATTTCAAAATTAAAATATTAAGTTCTCAATATTTTTTCAATGAAAATTTTGAAATTAATATATTTATGTATTTTATATGGTGTATAATTTAATTTAAACGAAAATAAATATATATATTAGATCTGGATATTTATTAAACAAGACTTCACATTTATATGGTTTTATAATCATTTATATTTTATTATACCAAAAAAAAATTAAAGTATTCATCACAAAAAATTTCAACGTGAGATTACATGATATTGGTATGTTGCTTGACAGTTTTTGTCTTTTTGAGCGAGAGTATGATTGCTTTTTCATAGTACATATATTCTAAACTTAGGTAAGCGTATATTTGATTTAATGATAAACATGAGCCTTATCTATCAAATGGGTTTTGCCGGATATCAGAATTTTGACTTCTACCTGGCTACTCTCAGGGATATACGAACTATAGACCAAATAATATCATTACTATTTGAAAATCTTGTATGCTTTAAAATTTTTACAATATTTATGACATACTTTTTCTTTTTGGTTAGTTATGTTTTTATGTCGATTTTTTAAAATATATAGATGGACGCTGTACTAGTATCAAATGACTAATATTGAAAGATTAATTGGTAAAGTAACGCTAGTGAGAAATATAATTAAAAAGTAATCGTAGGAAGATTTGACAGCATAGTGACAAGTTATGACAGTTTTGGACTATTTTCTTTCATTGGCGCGTCTGCGTATAAACAACTCCCAAAAACGCATGCCCTCCATTCACACAATATAGAAATATAAACTATACTACACAATTACAATAGAATATTTCGAAACAAAAAAAACTAGTCAACAATCTGATAAAATCTTAAAGTTTTTCATCTGGTAGAGATGAAACTAGTTAAAAATCTGATGAAATCATAAAGTTTCAATCCATATAGAAGGGTAGGGATGTTTATTATATAGGAAGAGATACGATTTACAGATGAACTGATGAAATTGTATTCAAAAAGAAGATCTGATTATGCATTGTTGTTTATTCTATTGTTGTCGGGTAGTATATATTGGTTTGTTAACGTTTTGTTACTGTTAAAAGATGCAGCGATAACGAGGTGTCGAATTTATATGGTTGACATGGACAGTATACTATTTTAATTTTTAAACTAGGCTAATGAAAGATTTACTCAATGTATACTCCATTAGGTAAAAATATAGCGATTAATAGAACCAATGAAGGATGCGGAAAACAATATCTTAAATAATTATAGAAATACATGAAGTATATCGTAATCAATAACTTGCAATGGTCATTTTCTTATTTTTTTAATGGTTATTCTTGCCAATTTCCTTTATTATATCAAACAAAACAAGGAAATTAGGTATCGGCTCAATGTTATCTAGCTGTTAGATTCACTCTGTAGTTATTCCGGTTAAAATCTCCCTATAAATAAAAAAACAACCACTTCCATAATCTTAATGACTAGACAGGCTGAGAAAACTCAAACTTTAATAAAGTTTCCACAGAAATTGTACTTGTCAAAGTTGTTAACTTGTTACTAGTAACTCATAAGTTTACATGAAAAGTGCTGCTTCATACAGCTGTGGATCATGAAGAAAACTAAATACATCAAAGCCATTTAGTGTAACAAGCCCGTCTAGCTCAGTTGGTAGAGCGCAAGGCTCTTAACCTTGTGGTCGTGGGTTCGAGCCCCACGGTGGGCGTTTAACTTTTTTACCTCCACTAAAAGAAAGTAGTCTATAAGTTTCAGCCAAACCAAGGAAACAAACAAAACATATTTATTTACATAGGGAGGACAATCTCACCATTTTTATTCCAAAACCAAGAACCAATACCGACGATAAGTTGTGTCTAAACCGACAGAGAAACGTCTTCCAAAGCAAAACAAGAGATCAAATGTCTATATCATCCAGTGAAATCTCCTCTTCTTCATTCATTTGCTTCATTTTCTGCACATACCATAAACATATTCTTAGTCACTACACCAGAGACAAAATAAGAGAGCATTTGAGTGTATAAAATCCAAAAGAGAACAAAGATTCCATACAGTGAGGAAAGTGTGGGGGTCTAGGAAGCTGGAGGAGCCTAATATAACTTCTCTATCAAGCTTTTCCGCAAGTTTGTGGCAAGCCCTTAACTGCAACATACCAAAAATGTATCACTAGTTAAACCTTTTGGTTAAACAATTAATGATTCCTCAATAGGGGTCTAAAAGTATTCAAAGTACCTCAGATCTCGTTGCTCCTCCTACTATGAAGACGAAGATTCGCTGTCCCTTTTTCTTGAAACTGCTAGATGCTCGTCCTAGAACCGAGTCACTGAAACATAAAGTGTGGTTCAAGTCAATGTTGATTGCACCATATCATCAATAACATCCTTATTATCTTTGTATAAATATGGCTAGTTTATAGAGTTTCAAGATTTGATATAGAGAAATACTATAAGATAGAATTAAAAAAGTTTTTTGTCACTAAAATAATTTTTAAAAAGAAAAATGATCAAAATAGATTTTATTAAAAAATGGAAATATACATTTATATCATTTAAATTAACTAATCTAGACTTAGGTTTAGAGTTATGAGGTGAGTTTTTGGAGGTGAGGTCTAAAATAAATTAAAAAAAACAAAATAAAAATATCAAAATAAATATATCTATTTTGGTCTTTTTTAGGTCTATTTTGTAACAAAAAAACTTAAAAAGATCTAGTTGACAGATTTACCTTTGATATACACTAGCTCTCAGATAAACCGAGTAAACAAGAAATGGAATTACCTGAAATATCCATCGTCAGAAAGATGGCGTCTTGCCCAACTTGGTGTACGTCTTGAATGAGGCAACACAGGACTCGCTGATAGAGATTGAGAGCTAGAGTAGAAGGTTGGTCTTGGTTCATTCATACAAGGGTAATCTTGTTTTGGCAAATGACCTTTGTTAAGTTTCTCAACGAGTTCCTGAAAACATATAGTACCCACACACCAAAGTATATTACCGGTTCTGTCTGAATACGAACAATGCATAAAGTGTAAAAAGGTAAAGACCTCTACGATTGGATAAAAACGAGATAGCATCCATGTTTGAGTTTCACCAACACGGTCTCTTCGAGCAGCTCGCTTTGTCTGAGTCACATGGATCAGATGATTCCAGATAAAATCTCAGTCTTAGAGACTCATAAATACAAAAAATGAAGAAGAATACGTACCTTAAGAACATCAAACTTGAGAGGGAAAGATCCTGTTGTGCTGCTTTTACACTCAGTATGTACCGGTCCAAGTAACCTCAAATTGTTCACAGCTACTACATCATCGTCCGACAACTTTGCTAGCTGAAAGATGTTAAAGAAAAAATCAGTTCTTCCGCAAGTTTGATATCATTTTTTAAATTTACTATTAATGAATAATTATTATCAAAAATACCCTAAAGTTATGATGAAAATAGACTAAACCATTTTTTAAAATATTTATAAAACATTTAGAAACTTAATCCAGCCCGTTTAACGCTAATCCTAAATTCTAAACTCTAAACAATAATCACTAAAGTGTCAACTCAAATGATAATATATTTTTAATTAAAGTTATTTTTTAAAGTGATAATTAAATTGTTGTATTCTTAGCAATTTCGGACTTAAGAACTTAAAATAATAAATTAACTACCGAAGTTTCAAAGCTCTTTTGAATGAGAAATATTGTTTATTATTACCTCCATCATCTTTCGTCCCTTTTCACCTGCAAACTTCTTAGGGTAGATTTCCGCAAAAATCATCATTAACCGTAGCTTGCTTTCTTGGTTTATATCCTGTAAATTAAATGTTAATTATTATCAACGCAACAATTTTCTCATGTCTCAAAATGAAACTAACTAAGGGATAACTGCGGTACAGTCCAAATAGTAACAAAAATATGTAGATACATGGATATATTTAGAGGTTTTTGTTACTATTAACTATAGTGCGGGTATAAACATTCGGAGCCTAAAAGGAAGAGAAATTTACATTGTTTGTGCTTAAGAATTTGATGACGTCTTTTCTTCCAGCGTCTCCAAAAACAAGGTCCTGCTCGAGCTGCCCAAGTTCTCTCAGGCCTTGCTCCATTATAGTTCTGTTAATTGTTCTAGCAATCTGCAGTGATATTAACCATATTTTATTTTACAAAAAGCAAATATAATATAATACTTGATCTAACTTTCTTCCGTGGTTTATATTATAAGCTTTATACTGACTGTGGTTAAGAAAAAAAAAGTTTTATACTGACATCTACATGAAGAGAGAGCTTGTCAATTTGCTCACTGTACTGAGGCAAAGCGTGAACCATCTTCTGCAAGTCTTTTGATGAAAGGTCACCAAAGTCTCTGAATACAAGAAGTCAATAAAATTAAATCAGAAAATTTCTAGTGGTTCACTTGAAACAAGACAAAAAGTTCAAACCGGTAACTACTTTGAACTCTGTTTCAGTTGCGCGGCTTTGTTTTTGGACACAAAGTTTGTCATCTTCTCATGCAATCTTTCACTTGCCTGAACACAAAGATAGAATCTATTTCAAACAAACTCACATGCTAAATCTTAAAAAAAAATGAAGTAGATGAGATGAGACATACATCTGCAATGTGAACATCACGAAGCTCGACCCAAATGGGATCCTCTTCATCTAAAAGAACATCTATCTTCTCAGTATTATCACCAGTTTTACTTGGAACCTATACACTAAGAAATAAAAGGCAAAATTACCATATGCTGTAGTAATGAGCCATAACCAAATTTTATAAGATTTGAACCCAAAACCATAATGTCACCTCGTGTGTGTATTTATTTCCTTCCATTTTAAGCAAATCGTGACACATCGCATCATATGTCCATTCATGAATAAGAGGTGCAATCTAAGAACCAAAAAACAGGTTATTCTAGATATAATAACTATGACATATTAAGCAGAACTGAAAGATAATTGTCTCAGTGATGATTCAGACCTGGTCTATGGATCGATCCAGGATAAGTAGTTCACATGTTTCAGTCTGAGGAAAATCTTCTATTGTTTGTTTGTATTTAGTCAGACAATTCCAGACACTAGCAGCAAGCTTTGTAGGAATCAACTCTCGGTAAGTTGTCATTGTTGTGGCATCAAGACCTTTGGCTCCACGGTAGCGTACAATGGGGTACTCCTGTATACCAGAAGAGTTTATAGATATAATAAATCATGAAATCATATGAACTAACTTTGGATTGTGTATTGTACTTTCAGTGAGGCCAAAACTGTAGCAATGCGTTTAGCTACTACATTCAAGCAAGCATCTGCTCTCTCATGGTTTTCCTCGTCGCTATAAAGGTCTTCTAGAGCATTTTCGTTGTTTGTAATGAACCCCTGCAAAGACATAACAGATTTTAATGTGGAAGCAAAATGTAATTGTTCTTAAAACGCATTGATTTTCCTAGTAATAATGTCAAACTATACAATCTGCACACTTTTTGAAGACAGTTCTAAGAGCATCTCCAAATCACCTCTATTTTCACTTCTATACTAGCATTTAGAGGCAAAATCACTATAACCCATTTCTATTCTTGCCTCGTAAATAGAGATTGTTATTTTTTTCCTCCTTTTATAGAGGAAGAAATAACATTTCTCTATATTTTGCTTTATATTTGGAGATAATATAGAGAAATACATTGAAGCAAAACTCTTCTCTATTATAGAATTCTTCTATTTTCGAAGTGAAAATAAGGAAATACATTGGAAATGGTTTGTTATAAAGCTGAATGTGAGTTTGGCTTCAAGAAAAGAAACTAATAAGTTGATAGGTCAAGCATGAAACTCATTATTAGATATCACCATTGTCAAACTTATGCAAATATTGAGTAATATACATAAATAAATCAAGATTTAAAATATAGAAAATACCTGGCTGTCCATGCTAATGTACTCCAAGTTCATCTGCATATCAGGAAAATAAAATTTTACATTAAGTAATTTGTGAGATTTCATGCACCTAATAAAGAAAGTGAAAACAAAAGATATAGAGTGGCATATGGAACACCTCTTTTAGTGCACCAATTCGTTTCATCGCTTTCAAGTCCTTCCTAATGAGGTTAACTAAGCTTCTGGAAACAGGAGAACTAAAGAAAACGAAAGCCCTAAAGCACAAAAACATCAAAGAAAACTATTAATCATTCGGACAAGGGCAGTTCATAGGTTGTGAAATAGGAAGGAATAGTTTCACATACTTCTTGTATAGTGGTGATTGTCCAGTCATATCTGACAAAAACGCATTAACACTGACAGAAAAAAAAAACAGCTTCAGAAAATCTAATCTTTTATGCAAGAAACTGATGTTAACTGTCTTAGATGGAAGAGTTTTTTTTTTTACTTTGCTTCGGTTGGTTGAATAAAGTAAATGGCTTCCATAGAAGTCATAGGCTGTCTCTGTTTAGTTATGATCTCAACCACTAGAGAATGAAAAAAAAAAACATCTCAAAATATTCCCACAGAAAAGATAAAAGAGAAAAAGTAAAAAAATATCTGAACAAGATAATATTCTCACAAGAAATGCCTTGTTGTGTGAACTCAGACATTTTGCAGGCAGATGACAATATCTTCACAGTGAGCTTGTCCACAACAAGTACCTAAAATAAAACATGTTCCAGGTTCATGGAATCAATGAAATGAGAAAAAAAAAGTGTCAAAGATGTTATCACCTTCCAAGTTGATTTCGAGCTCTCTGGCCTAAGCATTTCATACAGTAATCCTGAAATTTAAAAAAAATAACAAACATACATTACAAACCTGGAAAAAATTGTATTTTTTTTTGTAAAATTGTATTTCTCTAATTAATCAAAACGTAACCCTAGAAACCAAACCCTATCCGAAACCGATTTAAAACACATATAATTGGTAAGAGAAGCTCACTCTCTCGCGTGATCTGCCTGAAAGTCTTGTAGTCTCCACTATTTGAGGACGATCCAGAATCGGAGAAAGACATGGCTTGTGGAAGAAAGGGATTTGGGTTGACGAAACTGGGTATTGTTAAACTGGATCTAGGGTTTGCTTGGTGACGAAGACAAACGTTAAAAGGAAATAAACGAGTTTGAACGAGTTTTCTCATACGTTTGAGAAATTCAAATTTAGGAAAATTGCGAAATAACCCTCATATTAATTAAACCTTTCTAAATTAACAATTAACCATCTAATGTACATTTGAAGCTTCGTCCTACTAATATAATTTCTGAATATTTCCCCCTGAATGCTACTCTTTCTATGTTAACATAACTCTAAAACTCGTTGTATAGTTTTAGTGAAGACCGGTTAAGGGCTCTGGAATTGTCCGGTTTATTGTCATTTTAATTTAGGATGTAAACCAGATGGTTATAGTTGGTTTAGATTGTTGCTCTGTATATAAGTTCGATTGTAACAAACTTTCAGCTGATAATAAGATTCTGAGTTTTTACATCAAGGAAACTAAAATGGTATCAGAGCTTTTCCGTGTAAATTTCTTCGATTTTACTCAGATTCTTTGAATTTTCCCTCGTTTTCTCTTCATTTTCTCCATCTCTCGTTGATCGGAAGCTGTTTCTAACGGTCGATTCAACTCCGGTGACATCCGAATCACTTTTGCGGCGGTTCACTGTGTGCTCGTAATCGATCCTGAGGTCCGATCTTCTCTAATGGCGAAACAAGGACGAAAACTGAGAGGACGTCCACCAATATCCCCAGATCAATCACCGATTTCAACTTCTTCAGCTCCAAATGACGTTGCGATGACTCCACATCATGGATCGGCGAATCGTAACTGTTCTACAGAGTTTCCGAAGAAGAATGAATCATATGACAATGTTCACAGCCCGTTCTTCCTTCATTCTGCTGATCACCCAGGTCTTTCTATTGTTTCTCATACTCTGGATGGAACGAATTACAATAACTGGTCTATTGCTATGCGTATGAGTCTTGATGCGAAGAATAAGCTCAGCTTTGTAGATGGATCTCTGCCTAGACCAGATGTAGATGATAGTTTGTTCAAGATTTGGAGTAGATGTAACAGTATGGTGAAGGCATGGTTGTTGAACGTAGTGAATAAGGAGATCTATGATAGCATTCTTTATTATGAAGATGCAGTTGAGATGTGGAATGATTTATATCTGAGGTTTAGAGTGAGTAATCTTCCACGGAAGTATCAGCTTGAACAATCAATCATGACACTGAAGCAGGAGAATTTAGATCTTTCGACGTATTATACGAAGAAGAAGACACTGTGGGAACAATTGGCTAACACCAAAACAACCACGGTAAAGAGATGCAACTGCGATCATGTGAAAGAATTGATGGAAGAAGCTGAGACTAGTAGAATCATACAGTTCCTTATGGGACTAAATGAGAACTTTGCGAATATACGAGGACAGATATTGAACATGAAGCCAAGACCAAGCTTGACAGAGATATATAATATGTTGGATCAAGATGAGAGTCAACGCTATGTTGGACATAATTCGAAAAATCACTCGAATCCGTCTGCATTTCAAGTTCAAATGTCTACACCTGTGGAGCAGTCTCACACATTCTTGACTCAAACAGGTTCTCAAAAGCCTCGGTGTTCGCATTGTCACAAGATTGGCCACATGGCTGATAAGTGCTATAAACTTCATGGTTATCCTCCGGGTTACAGTTCTAAATGGAAAAAGCCTCAAACCATTGGAACTGCTAATCTTGCTAAGGTCACACCAGAGATGCAACCAGATATGAGTGAAGGATCCAAAGAGGAGATGACTAGGGATCAAATCCAGAACATGATATCTTATCTGAGTTCCAAGCTACATGTTTCATCGATTGAATCTGTACCGGATAAAACTTGTGCCTCGACTTCAAATTCTGTACCAATGATCTCTCATATCACAGGTACTTTTCTTGATCTATACTCTAAATCCTATTATGACATGCTTATCTCTGCTATCTCTACGGAATCAGCTGTGTCTCTTAGGGCTTGGATATTAGATTCAGGAGCTACACATCATGTTTCCCATACAAAAGACCTCTATGTAGAATACAAAGCATTAGACCACACTTATGTTACCTTACCTAATGGCTACACAGTTCGGATAGAGGGCATAGGATTCATTCAGTTAACTGATGCTATTTCTCTACATAATGTGCTTTATATTCCTGAGTTCAAATTCAATTTAATCAGCGTGAGTGTACTAACTAAGACTTTAAATACTAAAGTTAGTTTCACTTCTGATAAATGGTTTATCCAGGAACTTACACGGGAGTTGATGATTGGTCAAGGTAGTCAAGTTGGGAACTTATATGTCATGGATTTCAATAAGAGTAATCAGTCTGTTTGCTTACAAGGTATTTCTACCACTTGTTCCTTCCCACCAGTGTGTTCTAGTTTTACTATTGATTCTACAACATGGCATAATAGATTGGGTCATCCGTCTGATACTAAAATCGATGTACTCTCAGATTTATTGTGTTTCAAGTCTTTGAAAAATGAAAAACGAAATACTCATGTTTGTCATATTTGTCATCTCGCAAAGCAGAAGCATTTACCTTTTAAGTCGAGAAGTAACATTTGTGAATCATCTTTTGAACTTGTACACATTGACACATGGGGTCCATTCTCAGTCTCTACCAATGATGGTTATAGATACTTTTTGACGATTGTAGATGATCATAGTAGAGCTACTTGGATTTACCTACTAAAGAATAAATCTGATGTGTTACATGTCTTTCCTAGTTTCATTGCAATGGTTGAAAATCAATATAAAACTAAAGTTCGTTCTGTTCGATCTGATAATGCACATGAATTAAAATTTACTGATTTGTTTCTTGAAAAAGGCATCATTGCATATCATTCTTGTCCTGAAACACCTCAACAAAACTCTGTTGTAGAGAGAAAGCATCAGCATATACTGAATGTAGCTAGGGCTCTCTTGTTTCAATCCAATGTTCCTTTAGAGTTTTGGGGTGATTGTGTTATGACAGCTGTGTTCTTGATCAATAGACTTCCCACTCTTGTTTTAGAAAACAAGTCCCCATACGAGATTCTTACTAGCAAAGTCCCTGATTATCATTCTTTGAAAAGTTTCGGATGTTTATGCTATTGTTCTACTTCTCCTAAAGGTAGACATAAGTTTGAACCTAGGGCTAAGGCTTGCATTTTCTTAGGATATCCCAGTGGTTACAAAGGGTACAAGCTATTAGACATAGAGACACATGCTGTTTCCATTTCCAGACATGTCATTTTTCATGAGGAAATTTTCCCTCTAGCATCGTCTAACATTAAAGACGTGACTAGAGATTTCTTTCCTCACTTTCATTCACCTGCTAACCCTGATGAAGTTCCTTCTGGAACAACATCCTCTGATGATCATCTTCCTTCTGATGCATCATCTTCCGAGGCTATGATTCCTTCTGAGTCAAAGTCTCACAAACAAAAGAAACCTCCTAAACACTTGCAGGACTTTCACTGTTATAATACTACATCTACCGTCCCCTTCCCAATGTCAAACTATATCTCTTATTCATCTCTTTCTGATCCTTTTCGTGCTTTTATAAACACCATCACCAAAGATTTCGTTCCTAGAACATATTCAGAGGCCAAGGGTCATAAGGTATGGATTGATTCGATGGGATTGGAGATTGGGGCTATGACAAGAACTCATACATGGAGTATCACTACGTTACCTCCTAATAAGAAAGCGATAGGTTGTAAGTGGGTGAACACTATAAAGTACAACGCTGATGGCACGGTGGAGAGAACTAAATCACGACTTGTTGCTAAAGGTTATACTCAACAGGAAGGGTTAGACTATGAAGAAACTTTTTCTCCGGTTGCTAAGCATACATCTGTACGCATGCTTCTTCTCTTGGCAGCAAAGATGGATTGGTTTGTACATCAGCTGGACATTTCTAATGCTTTCCTGAATGGCGATCTCACTGAAGAGATTTACATGAAGATACCACCAGGATATGAAGATATCACAGGAGAAGTGCTTCCCAAAAATGCTGTTTGCAGACTTCACAAGTCAATCTATGGGTTAAAGCAAGCATCTAGACAATGGTTTCTCAAACTGTCATCTACGTTAACTGGTATGGGATTTTCTAAGTCTCACTCTGATCATACATTGTTCATGAGACATGCAGATGGTATTATGATGGGAGTGTTGGTGTATGTGGATGATATTTTGGTGGTCAGTAATAGTGATGATATGATCAGGAAGTTTATTGAAGGGCTGCAGTCACATTTCAAATTACGAGACCTTGGTACTGCGAAGTATTTTCTCGGATTGGAGATAGCGAGATCATCAAAAGGCATATCAGTTTGTCAGAGGAAATACATCTTGGAGTTGCTTGATACGACAGGATTTCTTGGTTGTAAACCATCCACTATTCCAATGGATCCAAGTGTTAAGTTCTCTGTTGAAGGTGGTGCTCCTCTTCAGGATACATCTGCTTATAGGAAACTGATTGGGAGATTGATGTATCTACACACGACGAGACCTGATATTTCTTATGCAGTCAATACCTTGTGTCAATTTTCTCATGCTCCTACTGATATACATCTCAATGCAGCTCATAAGGTTTTGAGATATTTGAAGGGCACTGTTGGACATGGTTTGTTCTTCCCTGCAGACAACAAGTTTGATCTTCGCGGTTTTTCAGATGCTGATTGGGCAGCGTGTAAAGATACAAGAAGATCAGTGAGTGGCATTTGTATGTTTGTTGGTGATTCTTTGGTTTCATGGAGATCCAAGAAACAGGATACAGTCTCTTGTAGTACAGCTGAAGCAGAGTTTCGAGCAATGGCGTTAGCCACTAAAGAGATGATTTGGTTGGCTCGGTTGTTACAAGAGTTTCGTGTTCCTTTTCAGAAACCGGCTTATCTCTATTGTGACAACACTTCTGCTATCTACATCGCCAATAATTCTGTTTTCCATGAGAGGACAAAATGGATTGAGTTGGATTGTTATAAAACAAGAGAGGCTATTGAGAGTGGATTTTTGAAGACCATGTATGTGAAAACCGGGAATCAACTAGCCGACACTTTGACAAAGGCCTTGTATCCAGCACCTTTCCGGGATCTTATAAGCAAGATGGGAATGAATAACATCTTCATACCTCCATCTTGAGGGGGGCTTTTAGTGAAGACCGGTTAAGGGCTCTGGAATTGTCTGGTTTATTGTCATTTTAATTTAGGATGTAAACCAGATGGTTATAGTTGGTTTAGATTGTTGCTCTGTATATAAGTTCGATTGTAACAAACTTTCAGCTGATAATAAGATTCTGAGTTTTTACATCAAGGAAACTAAAATATAGGTCTAATGAAAACGACACATGATCAATTGTTAACATGTAGATACGCCTCGGCGTACTTACCCCAAACCAAATTCCTTAACTTAACCCAAACCGAAAATTGAAATTGGATCCGAACCGTTATATAAAAATATTCCAAAAAGACTTAAGAGTTTTTTTTTTGAGGTTTGGGTATAATCCTAACTGAACCGAAATCCAAATTAAGATCCGATAATATCAGAAATTAGTAAAATATGCTAATATTTTTATATATTTTAAGGTAATTTAGATGTTTTAGAGTATTTTGAAGATTTTTATAGTTTTTTATTTGTTATTTTGAATAATATTTAGTTAGTTTAATTAGTTTATAGTTAGATTTGTGAGTAATTTATATATATTGAGGATTCTTTGTCAATTTTTTTAGTTTTTGAAAGATATTTTTTGGTTATTTTATACATTAGTTATAAACTCGTATCCAGAAGGAACCGAACTGAACCCGATCCGATAATTAATAAAACCCGAAATCCTAATCAACCGAAGAATCCGACGAGGACCCCGAACGTCCATACCTAGCCTAAGAATATAATTATTTTCCGTAGCCAAAATTAAAATAATGAGCTTTAGATCATCTGTAAATAAAGGGTTGGCTGCCTATTTCCCTCCCCCCCCTAGACACACTAACCTACTTATTCCCCCCCCCCCCCCCCCAAACTATCAAGTTCTTCATAATCCCACTCAACTATACACTTTCTCTTTAAATCTCCCCATAAACTTTTTTAATCCCCCTCTCTAATCAATTCTCAGATCGTGATAAAAGAAAAATTGCGTTTAAAAATTGTGATTGCCCAATTTAAAATAAACCGATCCAACCCAGATTTATCAATTCCAAATCAAATTGGGACTTAAGGTTTAGATGATTTTTTTTTCACGACAGAAAAAAAGTGAGAGAGAGAGAGACGACGGGAAACAGAGAAAAGAGAGAGAGAGAGAGAGAGAGAGAGAGAGAGAGAGAGAGAGAGAGAGAGAGAGAGAGAGAGAGAGAGAGAGAGAGAGAGAGAGAGAGAGAGAGAGTGATGTGCCCCGGTTCGAGCACCGACCTGCTTGGATCATGGACACGGCTCAAGATGGCGATCTTGTCGACCAGCTCGACTCAACCTTAGTTTTACCATCAGATCATGCTGATCATACCATGATTGAGCCAGGATCTAACTTGGAAAATGAAGGATTTACTAAGTGGAAGCAACGATCAATTAACCTTAAAGATATCATGAAAAGCAGTAATGATATATGTTCATTGTTTGACTCATATCTTCCAAATCACGAGTCCTCTACGCCTAAAATCACTTGTAGAATGTTCTCAACTCAATTATGGAGCTCCTTGAAGAAGAAAAAGATCAAACGAAGTTCATATGTGGGAGTTATGCCATTTACAAACCAGGTGATCTTCAGTTCTCGTGAATTCAGACATGTGAGCATTCAGGTGAGCTGGACCGACACTGCCTTGGAACTGGATGAGCTAATGAAAACTATATTGGATGAGCTTAATACTCAAGTGAGTTGGACTGACATTATTTTAGGCGAGCTGAGCTGGATTGACACTCACTTGGACGAGCTGAGCAAGCTAGCTCGATCTTCTGAGCTGGTTCGACCACCCAAGAAGCTGGAATTGGCTAACCTTATTTCTGATGAACCAACGACCAATTCAATAATTCCAAAGGTGATTATTCATGTTCTAAATGTCCAAGAAATCCTTTGGCTTGATGGTTTTCAAAAAGATTCAAAAATAGACTTGTTTGAGCCAAATGGAGAAACCGATCAAATTTTGGCTAGGGCAAAAGATGGATTTAGACCAGGCCTCAAGTGGACATGTCTTGGCCCATATCAGGAGCATATTCTTCAATTTTCAAAGTCCTGGTCGTGGTTATATCAAGAGACATTCAACAACATACTTATTTCTAGTCAAAAGTCTTAGTCTTTGTTTGTGTTTTCTAAGTTTCTAGTTTTCCACAAAAACTCTTAGTCTTTCTTTGACCACAAGTAGTATATATATGTAATCACAAGCCACGAAATAAATCAGATTGTTTTCCCCTTTTTATGAGTTTATCTCTTTGTTCTTTGCTTAGAACATTTCTTAGTTTTTTGGTGAGGTTATCTCCAAGTTTCGATCCTTCTATTGTTGGACCGGTGCATCACATCCGGCAACGATTGAAGTCTGGTAGTATCATTGGGCCTTCCGCAACCCTTTGTATCACCATTCATCCCATCCAGTTCTCCTTTTGGAGTTCATATCCATTTCAGTCCGTTTGAGTGATCATGTCCGAATCTAGGACGTATCAGAGAGAACGTGAGAGAGAGAGAGAGAGAGAGAGAGAGAGAGAGAGAGAGAGAGAGAGAGAGAGAGAGAGAGAGAGAGAGAGAAAGAAAGAGAGAGACAAAAACGAAGAAGATGACAGAGAAAGAGAGAGAGAGACAGAATCGAGAGAAGAGGATGCAGAGGAGAGAGAGACATTGAGAAACGATGAAGAGGTTGTGGTTGTTAGGTATGGAGAATTTTAAACTTGTTTAACTTAGATTATCTATTTGTTTATGTGTTAGTTTGAGTTTGATTTTTTTGTTTTAACAGAGATGAAAGAGGTGAAATCAAAAGTGCTGACATCATGGTTGAAACAGAGAAGAAAGACTTAGAAAGAGGTTATGACACAGAGGATGAGGAAGAAAAGAAATCTGGAAAACAAGATAAGATGGATGAAGCTGAGGATACTCTTGGTCGATTTGAGTATGAGATTGAGGAATCAGTAGCTGATTTTGAGGATGAAAGTCCAACTAAGAGAAACGAGATTCCAGAGAGTTCGGATGACTCCTCCGAGGATGAGATTGATGTGCGTGAGAAGAGAATGAAAAGAAGACGAAGTCATGATAAATTAGCTTTGGGGACTAGCTACTACACATAGTATTAGATTAAAGAGGTTGTCTTGGAGTATGCTTTGAGCAAGAAAAGAAACATTAAGCAAGATAGGTGGGATAAGACAAAAGTCTTATATGTGTGTGGCATTGGTAGTAAGTGTAAATGGCGGATTTACTGCTCCTATGATATTGAAAGTAAGAAATGGGTGTTGAGGACGAAGTACAAGTATCATAGTTGCACTCCGGATGGGAAATGCAAGCTTTTGAAAAGTCCGGTGATTGCAAGATTGTTTTTAGATAAGCTGAGACAGAAATCGGATTTGATGCTTGAGGAGATTCAACAAATTATAAAGGAGAAGTGGAAAATAGTCAGTATACGGAATCAGTGCCAAAGAGGCAGACTTTTAGCTCTGAAATGGCTTGAGAAAGAGTATGAGGAGCAATTTGCTCATCTTCGAGGATACGCACAAGAGATCATGGAGACAAATCAGGGTTCCACAGCCATTGTAGACACATACAAAAACAAAGCAGGGGAAGATGTTTTCAACGGTTTTTATGTCTGCTTTGGGGTTCTTCGGGACACTTGGAGAGGATATTGTAGGCCAATTATCGGACTTAATGGTACTTTCTTGAAGAGAGCTGTGAAAGGGGTATTACTAACTGCTGTTGGACATGATGCCAACAAGCAAATCTACCCGATTGCTTGGACCGTTGTTCAATTGGAGACAACTGATAGTTTGTTATGGTTTATTAAGAAAATAAAACATGACTTATTTCTGCAAGATTGGAATAGGTTTGTCATCATTTCAGATAGATCAAAAGGTCTGAAAAGTGCCATAGAATCAGAGTTACTGAATGCTGAGCATAGAAAGTGTGTGAAACAGATTGTGGAGAATGTGAAGAAGAATCATGCCAAGAAAGAGTTGCTGAAACCGAGGATATGGGATATTGCTCGGAGCTATACAAAGTTAGAATTTGATTACAATGTCAGGAAGTTACAAGCATACGATTTGGCCTTGTACAATGATGTCATGAAGGAGCTGCCGGAAACTTGGTCTTGACCTTTTACAAGCTTGGAAGCTGTTGTGAAGACGTTGACAACAACGCAACATAATCCTTTAACTCCACTATCACAAAGGCTAGAGCGAAATCAATGGTCCCAATGCTTGAGATGATAAGGAGGCAAGCAATGGAACGCATTGCCAAAAGACACATCGAATCGATGAGGCATGAGGGTGTTTGTTCAAAGTATGTAGCTAATCTGCTTGCAGAGGAGAAGAAGATCGCAGATGAATGTGTGACAACACCTGCAACTCGTGGAGTCTTTGAGGTCTCTGTAGACAACGATAGACATAATGTTAACACCATAAGGCATACATGTTCATGCGGAAAATGGCAAATAAGTGGAGTTCCGTGTGAACACGCTTATGGAGCAATGATTGATAAAGGTTTGAATGTTGATGAATATGTCTCAAACTTGTTCTCTACCATGATGTGGCAATATATATACAACACCAATCTAGAACTTGTTAGAGGGCCATGAGTATGGATGAAGTCAGGTTTAGGATTGATAGTTGCTCCTCCTAAACCTTATCAACCTGGGAGAAAGAAAAAGAAGAAGCAAAAGAAGTTCCCTAGAATAAAAGGAAAATTTGAATCACCAAAAAAGAAGAAGAAGAGGGAAGTGGAGAAGCTTGGAAGGAAAGATTGGACTATCCACTGTGGTTTATGTGGTGAGGCAGGCCATAACGCTAATGGTTGTAAAGTCCATCCAAAGAAGAAGGTGAAGAAGACACACCAAACCGCGGAAGAGGTATAACCAAATTTCAAAAAAAGAAGTATTTATCCTCATGTTTGGTTATGTGGTGGCAGGGCACTTCTTCTCATGTCCATGAAGAGATCATACTTACACAACCTACTCAATCCACTCAAGCTCAAGATTAGTGGTTCGTTTGTTGTTGTTTAAAGCTCGAAAACTCTATTCAGCTGTACTTTTTGTGGCTTTTGTTGTTCCTTAAAACTCTAAATTAGTGTACTTTTGTGGCTTTTGTTGTTCCTTAAAACTCTAAATTAGTGTAATTTTGTGTCTTTTGTTGTTCTTCTAACCTGTTGAAGTTCTCTATTTATCTAGTCTTTTGTTGTCGATTTTTTCATGATGTAATACAACCTCATCTCACGCAATTTAAATGCCATCAAAGAGAGAACAACAAAAGATAGATTCATGTCCACAAAGACAACTGCAAAAAACAGATTCATGTTCCACATAACTCAAAAATATCTTACACAACAGATGAGAAATTCATGTTCCACAACTCCCGATAAATTTTACATAATTAATAAAGACAAACAAACCACTCAATTCTCAGTTTGAAAGCTTTCCATAAAGCCATGCCATAGCTCCTAAGGCAACAACAACCACGACTATGTTTTGAACTCGACCATTACCGCCCATATGCATCATCTTTATCTTCTCATTCATCTTCACTTGCATCTCTTCATTCATCCTCCTTGCCTTCTCATTAACCCACGTTTTCATCTCTTCAGTCCTCTTTCTTGCATTCTCATCAATCTTACTTCTCATCTCTCTCTCAAGCCATGATTTATGCAACTCAAAATGCTTCATCATCATCTTTCTCAGACCTTGAACATCCTCTACGAGTTCCATGTGCTTAGAATCTACCATTTTTATCTCATCTATTATAGCTTTATTAATCCATTTGAACAGATGTCTTTCTGTTTGTCTCTATTACTAACACAAACAACAAGTTTCTTAACAAGTTAGAGTTATCAATGTCAGGAAAATAAACTAAAATTAGAGTTCTTTTCATACCTGCGTGATGAAGATGATGTTGAAATGCTCATGATGTCTCGTGTTCCTGCTATCTTTTTCGTTTCTGACTCTCTCCTGCAGTCTCTCTCTCTTTTCTCTGTTTCCCGTCGTCTCTCTCTCTCTCTCTCTCTTACTCTCTCTCTCTTCTCTGTTTCCCGTCATCTCTCTCTCTCTTCTCTCTCTCTCTCTCTCTCTCTCTCTCTCTCTCTCTCTCTCTCTCTCTCTCTCTCTCTCTCTCTCTCTCTCTCTCTCTCTCTCTCTCTCTCTCTCTCTCTCTCTCTCTCTCTCTCTCTTTCCAGTCGTCTCTCTCTCACACGTTCTCTCTCCCTCTCTCTCATGTTCTCTCTCTCTCTCTCTCACGCTCTCTCTCTCTCTCTTCTCTGTTTCACGTCCTCTCTCTCTCACTTTTTTTCTGTCGTGAAAAAAAAAATCATCTAAACCCTAAGCCCCAATTTGATTTAGGATTAATAAATCTGAGTTAGATCGGTTTATTTTAAATTGGACAATCATAATTTTTAAACGCAATTTTTCTTTTATTAATCACGATTTGAAAATTGATTAGAGAGGGGGATTAAAAAAGTTTAGGGAAAGATTTAAAGAGAAAGTGTATGATTGGATGGAATTATGAAGAACTTGATAGTTGGGGGGAATAAATAGGGTTAGTGTGTATAAGGGGAATAGACAGTCAACCCGTAAATAAACGCAAAACATTTGTAAAAGTAGTAAAATTCGTAATAAGCGGGAAATAACGACCGAATCTTGAAAACTTATTCTTTTTTTGTCAATCTGATATTGTATTGGCCACTTGGGCAAAGGTGGTTCAGGTTACATATAACTGGGCTAATGAGGCCCAAACTATTAAAAGAAATTTACAACATTTTTGTTCGGGGACACATCACCCTAAAACGTGTCTAGAAACCCTTCTTCACCGCTCCACGCGTCTTGCTTGCGTGAAATTGCAGAGACGAGGCTGAGATCAACTGTCGTTCACCGTGACTTCATTGGCCGCCGTGAACTTTCCATGTCTTCCGTTGCTTACGTGATCTCTACTTCAACACGCTCTTGTAGACCTGAAACCAACCGTAGCTAATCCTCTGAGATCTTCTTCCTCTCTATTCCTCCACTATCAACAACCGGTTAAGAGAAGCGTTCTCCCATCTCCGGGGAACTCTGTCCCGAAGATCAATTTCCGTTCCACTAAGGACTAACGGCTTTGACAGAGAACGATATTACTCTCTTGAAACTCAGAAGATCAAGTTGAGAAAGAAAGAGTAAGGATTGAAATAAAAATACAGAGTTGCTACAAAGACCCGATCGAAGATCGGAAGTTTATTACGACCCAAGCAAAGAGATAAAACAACATCATTAAGAGAGGCTCTAGCTTGAATCAATTACACACCAAAATCGGACAAAACCGAAATGATATCCGCTAATCGGAAATAACAATCGGACTTGCCGAACAAAAAGATCTGATCAAAAGATCAGAAACCAAAAAACAAACTTTTGATCTCTTCTCTTCTCCTCCCTGTGGAAGATTTTAGTGAGGGAACAGAGAGGAGAGAGAAAAGACACCTCCTATCTTGAAAACTTATTCAATATGAGAAAAAGTCACTTGCCCGTTCAGTAATTTTATCGAACACTTCCTAGGCAACCACACAACTTCCGTACTTCTACAACACGTGTCACAAAACTGAGATCATTACCTCCGCCACGTGTCACTCACGTGGCTTTGTTTTACGAGCTTCTTCCTCCAACTTCAAGGCCGTCGTTAAACCGCAGAGACGAGACAAAGCTCTTCACAGTTTACAATGCTTCGATTCAATCTCCGTCGTCAAATCTCCAATTATACCGGAATCTATCGCCGGAATATACACAGCGGTCTCGAAGATGCCGGTCCGATGGCATCTAAGCTCAAATCCCGTTCCGTGGTCCGGTTTAGCGGACCGGACACGGTTAAGTTTCTTCAGGGACTGTTGACCAACGATGTACGGAGGTTCGGTGAATCTTCCGGCGAGAAAAGCTCGACGGTTCCTACTCCGAACATGCCTTCCGTTTCCACGCCGCCTATGTACGCCGCGCTGTTAACTCCACAGGGAAGGTTTCTCTACGATTTCTTCTTGTATAGCCCGACACGACCAGATGAAAAGCTCGATCGGACAGGGTCCGGACCCGGGTCGGATCCGGGTCGTGATGGGTCTGTTGAGTTGTTTGCGGATGTTGATGTCTCTGTCCTCGATGAACTGCTGGAAACACTAAAAAAGTAAGCTTTTCTAAATTTAATTAGGTCTTAGCAATGTCGTGTTCTGAGTTGCTAGAAAAGTTAAGATCTTTGTAGAAGATGGATCCTTTCACAATTTGAAGAATTAGGTCTTAGCAATGTCATTGTAGATTATGTTTCTTGTAGAAGAAGGAACTATTGTCTTGTCTTGTTCTGAGTTGTGGTGTGTTTGAATGTTGATAGATATCGTTTGAGGTCCAAAGTGGATATTGAGAACGTTGGAGAAGAGTTCTCGTGTTGGCAGCGTTACGGTAGGAACCTTTCTGGATCTTCATCTGTGGGTTGGGGAGGTGGTGTTGATCGTGCTGGTGAATCTACAGCTAGTGGTAATAAGTATGGATGGCAATGGTACGAGGATCCAAGGTTGGATTGTCTCGGTTACAGAAGCATCTTTCCTTCTGATGCAACCCGTAAGTTTGTTTCTTGATCGAATCGAATCAATAGTTCTTGAGCTTTGGATACTGATGTTACTTTGTTTTGCAGCTCCTTTAGTTGAGGCAGATAAAGAAACAGATGAAAGTAATTACCTTTTGTGGAGATTAGAGCATGGAGTTGCTGAAGGGTCAGCTGAAATCCCTAAAGGTAATGATCTTTATCTTTTCTTCTTTGCTGCATATTTGTAATGTGTTTTGTGGCTTTTACAGGTGAAGCAATCCCGCTTGAGTATAATTTTGTTGGTCTTAACGCGATAAGCTTTGACAAAGGATGTTATGTTGGTCAAGAGCTTATAGCTCGTACACATCACCGAGGTGTCATCCGTAAACGCCTAGTCCCTTTACGGTTCATTGATAGCAATGGAAAAGGTAAAAACTTTAACCCTTCTTAGAATCTTGTGATAATGAATGCAAAAGATTGTAATGATGATTGTTAATGCAGAGGTGAACCAGAAGATAGCAGCTGGAGCTGAAGTGGTTGAATCAGGAAGTGGAAAGAAAATAGGGATGGTTTCAACAGCTTTGGGTAGCAGAGGAATGGGAGTGATGAGAGTAGAGGAAGCCTTTAAAGCCTCCACTGAACTGACGGTAAGCGGGTCAGAGGAGGTGAAGGTTGAGGCAATTAGACCGACGTGGTGGCCGGCTGAGTGGTTTCAGCAGAATCAATCAGGAGCTGCCTCTGCCTAGTTGCTACTTCCTTAAGGTGAAAGAATACTCTAGAGATACTCCGGTGACAAGATTGTTCTTGTAATCTTTTTTTTACAGAATAAAGTTTTAGTACTTTTCTGGCGAGAAGCTGTTCTAGTGGCAGGCAACAAGCAAGTTTGTAGCTTTGTTTTTACTCCACTGCTTAACAAATAATAAAGTTTGAAAGTTCCCGGCGAGCTTTAGTCGCGGATAATTTTGCACTATCTGACAATTTTACAGGTGTGCATATAAGGTATATAACAGACCGTTGTAAGTTAAGCTCATGAGAGAAAGAGCATTGTAATTTCGTAGTTTAGTGTAGGTGTGGGCGTTTTACCCTAAGCTGAATTACCTTCTTAAATCCGAGTTAAAATCGAAATCGGGATTTCAACCGTTATATAAAAATATCTAAATGACACTTATGAGTTTAGTATTTTGGAGTTTAGGTATAACCCGAACCGAAACTTGAACTTGAATCTAAGTATATTCGAAATTAGTTAAATTTATTAGTGTTTTATATGTATTTTAAAGTAATTTAAATATTTTATGATATTCTAAAGAATTTTTGTAGTTTTGTTTTCATTTGTTATTTTGAATATCTTTTGAGTTAGTTTAGATGAGTTTGATTAGTTTTTAATTAGATTTGTTAATAGTTTATATATTTTGAAAAAAGATTTGTCAATTTTCCAGCTTTAAAAATGTATTTTCGAATGATTTTCTGCTATTAATTACAATCCAATACGAACCGAATCTGGAATGAATCGAATAAACCTGATCTGATAATTAGTAAAACTTTGAGTAGGATTTATGAGTAAACTATCTAAAAATCTGAAAATCCCGATGGCCACTCGAAACGCTCATGGACCATGTTACTGTTTCCGTTTTAGAGTTTTTCTGTGCACAGAAGGTGTAGACAGAACTGCAGACACTCAACATATCTTATGAAACTATTGATGTAGCAAAAATTTGATGGGAAACTTGATTAGGGTTTATGGAATATAGAAGATCCCTTGCACATTTTAGATATTCTAGGTTAAAGATAGGATCGTTCTGTAGCTTTACAAGAGAAGAAGACGATGATGTTATTAAAAACTTAAAACTTAAACCCGACAAAGCACACAAAAGTTACATTCCATTACCTGATTACATTATCTAAATTTCACTCTCCATTGTTCAAAACCATTGATGGATCGTAAAGCAGAGTCCGACACAAGGGACAAGTGTCTTTACGTTGAAACCACTCCAAGAGACAGCCATCGTGGAAGACATGGGAACATGTCACGCGTGTCGGAACACCATGTTTCGAACTCGAACCGAGATTGTCTAGACATATGGAACACGACTCTGTTTCCATCTCACAACCTCTGTTCATCTTCCCTAGTTGAACCATCCTCGACAACACCTCGTACTTCAACGAAGATTGAGTAATGATCTTGACAACGATGGACAAACTGAAACCGTTACGACCAAAACCTAACTCAGTTGCAAGATCAGAGATTTGTGGGGCTAAGTAATCAGATAACCAACGATGGGTAACGAGTGGATCTCGAAGAAGCTCACTGGGGCTAAACCCTAGTTGGGTTGCAGCCGTTGAGACCTCTGGGGCTAACCAACGGCGTCTGATGAGTTGGTCTTGGATAAGGTCTCGGATGTGTGGGAGACTTAAACTACGGAGATTCATGTGGATGATGACGCTTGGGAAAAGTTGAGTGTTGTCATCAGATAATGTGTCGACGATGATGAGGAATGAGTTATCTGATGAAGGAGGGAAGTATATCGCATTGTTTGATGTGATAGTCGACATGGGGACGAATCATGTTTTGGTTCAGAAAGAGAGATTCACTGAGATTGAAATTGAGAGAGAATGAATTTTGAAGCTTCTCAGGGTTATGTTAATGAGATATATATAATGTTTCGTTTTTTGGAAATTTCCTTTTTGGGTCGTGTTTTAACGGTGATATATTCGATTACTTTCCTTCTTTCTTTTTTTTTTGTTAAAAGTTTCCTTTTTCTAGTCCAAAGGAGTTTCCTTTTTCACGAATTAAATTAGTTATACTGTGATTTCAGGTAGAATTATATTTAAAACCATTTTAATTAATTGATTAAACCCTAAAATTGATTTTTTTATAGTGCTTTCGGTAATTAATTGTAAACTATATCCTTTTTGGTGATTTTGTTTTTTTTTATTCTCAGTCTCTACAAGAACTATGCATTCGTTAGAAACTAATAAAATATCCGTAAATTTTGATATATTTTATTAAATGATATAAATATACATTGATACCGCTAAGGTTAACTAATCTAGATTATTTAAAGTTATCAGGTGGAGTTTTAAAGGTGTTGTTTAAAATTTAAAAAACTAAAAAATAAATATTAAAATTTTCATGAGCAAATCTCTTTGATAGATTTTTTTAAATTTTTTGTCACAAAAATAAACTACGAAGAAAAAATGACCAAAAGTAGACCTTTTTATTTTGAATTTTTTTTTTAAAAAAATTTAAACTTGCAAAACCCTATCCCATAACTCTAAATCGTAAATCTAGATTAGTTAAGCCAAGGGGTATAAATGTATTTACACTCTTTAATAAAATTCATTTTTGTCATTTTTTACTTCAAGTCTATTTTGGTGCAAAATTTTTTTTTACGTCTATCTTAGAGTATTCCTCAATTTTTAAAGTAAGAAAAACTATTTCGGTTATTTTTTTAGCGAAGGCTATTTTGTTGATAAAAACTTACAAAACGATCGCATTGTATATCAACTAAATACGTTTACTGCATGCGATAGATCTGGTCTAATACAATTGGTTAAGTACATGAAACTTCCGATCACACGTGCATACTCGTTTTGTGCAACCCTTTCACCTGAAGTTTTTGTCAAGTGCATTTGGAAATCTAACAAAGTTTTTGTCGTACTATTAGAGTAATTTTAAAATATTTATAATATTATTTGAGCATAATGAGATTGAGTGGAGATAATTCCATTTGAATTTTGTTTGACTTAACCCCGAGAACTACATTTGCTAATCCCATATTTTTCCTTTCAAATCTATCTTTGAACATGTTCTTTGTTTGATTGATGATATTTTTATTGATTCCAATAATGAGCATATCTTTTACATATAGACATAACAAAATATACTCATTTTTGGTATGTTGTAGTATATGCATTTATCACGTTCATTAATTTTAAAACCATTTGACATCATTACATTGTCAAATTTTTCATGTCAATGTTTAGGATCTTGTTTGAACCCATAAAATGACTTTACAAGTCGGCATACTTTGTTTTCCTGTCCACGAATAATAAAACTCTCAGTTGTTTCATGTAAATTTTCATGTACTAAAAAGTCATTATATATAAGCAAAGAGTTACTAGAAATTATAAAAACAAAACAAGGTGACTGAGCTGATGCTCTTTATTGTAATTTCAAGGTGGAAGGAATATATTTAATTGCCTTTTTGATTGACATTTAAATTCTAAAACTGGGTTTCTTTTCTAGTTCGTTTTGGTGTTCTGACCAATTACCTGTGCGTATTATGATCAAAATCAAGATTTAGTTTAGTTTCTTTTTAAATTTAACCAAATCTTATTTGGTATCAAAACAAAATCAAATATCTGATAACCTTTTCTTTTAAAAAAGAGAGTGCACGATTCTGTTATGTTCATAAAATATATTTTCATATATTAATAGTTACAAAAACAATCTTTGAACATTAAGTATCAGCTTCTTAGAAGCCAAGCAGCCTATTCTTCAGTCGCGGCCAACCACAAAGCACATAGCAAATTCTTTAACGTCGATGTGACCGTCACCATCGGTGTCGAGATCTTTGAACAATTCATCAATTTGTTGCGACGTTATTGAAGGAGAGAAAGCACTGATCCCCTCTGAGAATTCGTCCAGTGAAATCTTCCCATCTTTGTTCTTGTCCATCCTTTTGAAAACCTCAACGTAATGCATTGTTGTTCTAGAATGAATATATGATTGATTATGTAAAAATGATCGAAAGAAGTTGTCTGAGGAAATCTATATTTATAGTGAAACTTTTACAAAGATCCGTAAACATTAAATTTCCATTTTCAGACATTTTTTTTTCTTTTATGCAAGAAACAAATTTTCCTTTTATCTTGAAATTAAATTAGAAGCTTTCTGAAACTGGTGTGTTGAATAGTGAACGTGGCTTCAGAACTGCACGTCATGGAAGGAACTAAGATATGAAAATCTATATTTTTTTCAAGATTGAAACAAATCACACTGAAGAAAAAAAAATAATCAGATCAACTCATGGCATACAAGACTTGATCATCTGCGTCAACAGGGAATGGGTCTTCAAAGAATAAACAACACTCACTTGACTTTTTTAAGCATGAGGCGTAGATAGTTTTTAACCAAAATTATGTTTATGGGTTAGATAATGAGCTTGGTCCTTTTCATGGGTGGGTGGGAGGTGTTATGAAGATAGGATGTTTGTGACGAAACCAAGAATGGTAGCTAAGATTTTGTATATGGGTTGTTTGCAGGAAAGCTTGAAACGCTAATTAGAGACATGACTACAAGTTGGACAAGTCTCATATCTTTGCCGTAAACATGTTTGATAATTTAGATACGTTCATGAATGAATGTCAAAGAGGAGTGGGTGCCCCCTATCATTATAGTAACAGTAATCTGTGTTGTAAATCTCGTGTCTGCTAGAGGTTGATCTCGAACTAGAACTAGGTTAGAGAGAGAGATAGGCGGCTAAGGTTTAGATGTGTGTAAGACTTGTTCTTATTATTTTTCTTGTGTATCAAATAAGTACAATAGAGACACATATATATATGGCCTCATGGCCGACTTGCCCACATCTTATACTCGATGTGGGACAAGTTTACAAAGCTAAAAGTCGGCCAAGACAAATGATAAATGGGCTGGCCCAATCCGAAAACTATATGGGCCAATGGTCTAAGTATCGACCAAGAAGATAAGCCCACTTATGTGCATTCCAAAACCATAAGGTTTATAACACTCCCCCTGAATGCCATAATCATCTAGAGTTCGCAATGCGTTTGGTATACTGCCTCGTTAAAACCTCTCTATGGTAAACCCAAAACCCAATGTGGTAAAAAGGGAAGCCATAGACAGGAAAAAGAGTACAGCCGCATTACTCTCCCTGATGAATGCATCACTATAGATTCTTCAGTCTTCTCGTTTCTATCTCTTCATGATGAGTCACGGATTGTATCATCCCTTCGGTTGAACTATGCATCGCCTTTAGGGATAATGGTCGAAATTTCCTTCCATTGGTGAATCACTATCGACCATCGATGCTGGATCATCATCGACCGTATCACTCTGATCCATCGACCATGTTATTCACTTGTATCATGTGTGATCAATAATACTTCTAGACGGTTGGTGATGTTACTTGCGGCCTTGCCTACTTCATGAATACCAATATTTTCAGATGGTTGAATGACATCTGCGGCCTTGGTTCGCTTCAATGACCTTCATGAGGTTGTGATGCCTCCATGAGTAAATTCATAACCTGTTTATGATCAAACAAAAATTTGCATCTGCAAAAACCAATTTTCCCTTCTTTGGGTTGGTTAGTATGGTTAGTGTAAACAAACTTTAAACCTTTCGTTCTATGTAAATAAATAACGAAGTATAAGTTTACCATTACCATTAGTTCCTTAGAACCTTTCATTTACCTTTCTTCATCAGCAGCTATATTTTAAATTAAGCATAGTTGTATGCATGCTGATGGATTATGGTTATGATCATTATATCCATTTGATATAGATCTGGTCATCCATTTTTATCAATGGTTAGCTTATATGGTATCTATGGCTCATGATCAGGCCACTCGTGGTTGGGTCTTGTGTTTCATGACCACTTTCTTAACCACGACCATAATGATTCCTTTTTTGATCATTATATGTTTTATATGGTCATATGGTTGTCCATGAGGTTTACCTGGCCGAAATTAACTTGGCTCTATGGACCTTGGATAATTATGTTACTTTTACGGTCGTATGGTCGACCGTTTGGTCGGCATAATAATTTTGGCCCTCGACCATGGCCCTTATGGCCATCATGGTCGGTATTATGTGATTCCATTCAGCCTCGACCTTATTGTTCTTTATACAAACGTTTGGTTCGACTAAGGCCCCTTGACCATGGCTGTATGTTCGGCCATACTTATACCGATATCCTTGACCGCAGCTTTTATAGCCTGCTATAGTCGTTATTGATGGAATCCACATTCTTTATGACCATTTCATATTTCTTTCAATATGTTCTTAGTTATGGAACAACTATAAACCATATAGACCAAGATCCTATGATTTAAATATCATAATCATAACTTGTCCAGAACCAATCGATAACTTGTATCGTTTTGGAACCAATCAACTTTCTTTCAAGTTTGTTTGTGAACACAAGGAATTTCATTCTTATAATGAATATATGAACTTATTTTGATGGTTCTTATAGAACTCATTCACTAATTATCATTTGGTTGATAATATCATATACAACTGCAGCTGTATCAGTTCTTAGATGGCTAAGGAACAAAGCCATTCTTTGAGAATTTCTTTTCTCATCTTTATGGTACCTTTAGTACCTTTATCCAGTGATTAATATATTGCTTATTACATCATCATTTCTTTCCAGACATTATCATTTTGGATTGTAGTAGCATCCACCACAGATCTTATATCTGTTATAATCTGTTCCTTGGTCTCTGTGAGTAACCTTGTGTAATCAGCTATGTTCAAATACTGTAAGTAGGAACATGCACGTCTTAGACCACGTGACCATTTCCTTTTATCTCACGTTTTTTTTCCTCACACGACCCCATTCACTGGTTTGATGGCGTTCTATGGCCAATACGTCCACCATTTCAATAGGTTCTTTAAACCTTTAAACCCCACGTTTTCTTATTATGAGTATGAGTACTCACATGTGGGTTTATGATCCTCGTTTTATGTTCAAGTGCTACTTTGTACGCGCATTCTTATATCATTGGTATTGATACCCTTTTTTTGCGTTCCATTGTGTTTCAGACATGACATTGTTGATTGCAATCTTATGATCTTTTATACTTTGGTGTTTGGCATCCCAAATCACCTTAAATACCATGGAGTTTTGGCGTCCCAAAGTCCATTGTATGGTATCTTATATTATGGTCGACCATTTTCTATGTCTGGGAATGATTTCCTTTTATGACCTCAGGAATTTCTATGCACCATTTCATTTCCTTCTGAGGTTCCTTTATATTATGGAACATGTCTATCTTGTATAGAATTTGTAGCAACTTGATATGTCTCTTCTAGGACAACAATTCATTTGGTGCAAACTGGTATTATTTTCGGGTCAATGTGTCTGGCATCTAGTTCTACTAGCTTTTATATCATTTGGACGTCTTATTATTTACTTGTCCGAGGATTTTGCCAAGATAATGATGGTTGATACCATTCTCTTTATGGTTGATACCATTCTCTTTACCAGCTTATAACTTTCTCCTTTTAATGTTGGATGGTCGGATTACTTATGCAATCCGTGAACCTGGCCACTTAATCTGATCAACCATATTTGGCTCAAAGTTCCTTAAAATTCGTGGGAGAAAGTCATACTCCCATCCAACATATATTCTCATCCTCAATCCTCTGCTGAGGTTCCATCTTAAGTGGCACATATGTTTGTGGTGGAATATTCAGATTCTCTTAAGATGGTATATGTCTGGTTTATGACCCTTGATCTGGGATGAGAATATTTATGCTCACTTATATGGCCTGATGCATCTTTAGTCATGTAATTTTATGATGTCCTTTAAGCATTAGGCTTGACGTGGATGATGTACCACCGAGAGAGTTTGAGAACTCTAAGCCGTTTATAGCATGGTAATATACCATGGTACACGAATTTGTAGTATGTTTATGGACTACGGGATTTGTCCTCACTCCCCCTCATGAACATACTTATAATTTCGTGATGCTTAGGACAATAAAGCCTAATGAGTTTCCCTTGTGTACATGTTACACAACGTGAGATTTTACGGGATAACTCTTTGTGCCTTTACAATATCAAGTTTGCATCAAGTTTGGACTCGGATGGCTAATCTGGTCATGCCATTAAGTGTAATTTCGTGTGGTATACCAATCTGGTTACCATGGCTCTTTGGCTCGTATCATACTGATCCTTAGCATAGTATAGATCAGAGTATATAGGTATAGTCTTTGACCACTTTCTTATAAGGCTTATAATCTGAAAGGAACTGATGTTTCCTTTGCCCATTGGTTTAATGTGGAAACCATTTATACTGAAGTATATAACTCAATGGGTCTTTCATTTGGGTGAATGCCTTTTGTTATTTTTTGGTCTTATAATATTGACTATCCTTATGTTATTTAATCAATCACTTTATAAAATAATAAAAAACTTAGAAATATAAAAGCCTAAACACCAAAGCATCACTTTATTCTACTTGGTTATCCTTCAGCATATCTGAAGTTTCATGATCCATGGGATCATCTTTGCTATGATCAATTTCGTGACCCATAAGGTCATCTTGGTTGTGATCAAAGTCACCCTCATCATCCTGATACATCATATGAGCTTCTGGATTCTTGCCTTTTAGACTCTCTTGATAGAGGTCGACCAGATGCTTACGTGTTCGGCAATTCTATGCCCAATGGTTTATCATTCCGCATCTTTGGCAATGTGAAGTTCCAGGATTATGTGGCCTTTAAGATGTCTCATTGCCTTTGCCTTTACCACGTCCATAATTGGACTGGTTTGGACGGTCATAAGGGGTAAAACGCCCCTTTTCCTTGGCCACCACGTCCACATCCTCGCACTTGACCTCCACGGTCGTGTCCTCGCCCATATGAGGAACTGCGACCTCTTTGGTCATGCTGGACATGGTTGGCCTCTGTACCATCCTTAGGCTGGGCATGATTTGCCTCAGGGACAGGCTTAGTACCTGGGGGTCTAAGCTCATTGTTCTTCAAGACCAGCTCGTTGTTCTGTTCTGCAAGCAATAAACAGTGAATGAGTTCACTGTAGGTTTTAAAACCCTTTTGTCTATATTGTTGCTGAAGCAACATATTGCTTGAAGACATTGTCTGGAATGTCTTTTCTAACAACTGCTTATCAGTTACAATCTCGCCACATAGCCTCAATTGTGAGACTATCCTGAATAAGGCTGAGTTGTACTCATTCACAGACTTGAAGTCTTGAATCCTGAGATGTATCCACTCATAGGTGGCTGCTGGAAGAACCAAAGTCTTCTGATGATCATATCTCATCTTAAATTCTTTCCATAGCTCATATGGATCATTCACTGTGAGGTATTGAGCTTTCAAGCTTTCCTCTATGTGATGTCGGATGTGCATAAGGGCTTTTGAGTTCTCTTTCTTATTAGCATTGTTTCCCTCAACGATACAATGCTCCAGGCCATTGGCTCCAAGAGATATCTCAATGTCTAATGCCCATTGCAAGTAATTGTCACCTTTGACATTGAGGGGTACAAAGTCCAAGTTTGTGATGTTTGGACAAGCACACGGTCTGGCTGTACGTCGTGGTACGCTTCATCGACCCATGTGGTTCGTGTTCTAACCGCACGTACTGGTGCGGGTCATCGACCATCCGCGATCTAGCCGTACCGTGTACGCATCATCGATCGATGCGGATCATGGTCTAGCCGTACCTGAGGGTACGCATCATCGACCTCCATGGACCTTGGTCTATCCGCATGGTGCGGGTGATCGACCGTCCGTGTTCGTGGTTTGACCGTGGGTCGGGGTTCGTACGGATCACCGCGGGTTGTACTGTATGGTACATGACTGGTCGTACCGCATGGTACGTACCGTCCATCGTCCGCGTTCGTGGTCCGTTCGTTCCGCATGGTGTGTACCATCCGCGGTTCATGGTTTAATCACGGGTCATGGTTCGTACGGATCACCGTGGGTTCGTACCGTATGGTACGTGACTGGCCGTGCCGTCTTTCATCCGCGTTCGTGACCCGTTCGTACCGCATGGTACGTACCACCGACCATCCGCGGTTCGTGGTCTAGCATCATCGACCATAGGTCTAGCATCATCGACCAATACATATAATCTTATGCAAAACAAACTTTCCTTAATCATTCTAGGGTTTTATGATTTAGATCTTATACTTTTAGAAATTTGGAAAGTTTCCTTTTTTAGATAAGTTTTCTTTTTAGGTAAGTTTGGGTATTTTAGGTAAGTTTCCTTTTTAGGAAAGTTTCCTTTTAGGTAAGTTTGGGTATTTTAGGTAAGTTTCCATTTTAGGAAAGTTTTCATTTTAGGAAAGTTTCCCTTTTGGTAAGTTCATGTAAGTTTAGGTAAGTTTCCATTTTAGGAAAGTTTCCTTTTCTGATTAGGTTTTCCTTTTATGATTAGGTTTTCCATTTATGTTAGGTTTTTCTAAATCGGATTGATTTAGGTTTTCCTTTTTGGATTAGGGTTTTCCTTTTAGGTTAGGTTTTCCTAAATCGGATTGATTTAGGTTTTCCTTTTTAGATTAGGGTTTTAGAAGTTTCGATTGTCTAGCAGCCTAACAATGAACATCTAGCAACCTAATGGTTCGATTTCAATCTTAGCAATGGCGAAAATTCAAAAACCAAACCGTGATAACCTCAACAACAGATCTAAACTTTTAGGTTTAAAAATCGGATGAACCTCAAGATAGGTTTGATGACATACCTTAATCCTTGTCGATTTTTCTCCTTGGTTTCCTCTTGGGAACCTTAAACAATCAATCAAAGAAAAGATACAAAGTGGATTAGTTCTTAGATCTATGAGTCAATCGATCAAAACTAAGAGAGAGAGAGATTCGCCGATTTAGGGTTTCAGGTTGGTGTTGGGGTTGTGCCGGCTTGTAGGGCTTTGAACTAGGACTCGAGATGGTTGTGCTTAGAGCAGGATCGTGCTGATAACGTGTTGTAAATCTCGTGTCTGCTAGAGGTTGATCTCGAACTAGAACTAGGTTAGAGAGAGAGAGATAGGCGGCTAGGTTTAGATGTGTGTAAGACTTGTTCTTATTGCTTTTCTTGTGTATCAAATAAGTACAATAGAGACACATATAATATATGGCCTCATGGACGACTTGCCCACATCTTATACTCGATGTGGGACAAGTTTACAAAGCTAAAAGTCGGCCAAGACAAATGATAAATGGGCTGGCCCAATCCGAGAACTATATGGACCAATGGTCTAAGTATCGACCAAGAAGATAAGCCCACTTATGTGCATTCCAAAACCATAAGGTTTATAACAATCTGAGTTATTTTGATCACTTTTTCATATTTGTGTTCTAATCAATCAATAATATATTAAAATAATTCAGTACAAAAAATTCCAAAGTTAAAAAAAACAATTCTCTCAATAACTATTTTAAGTTTTTCTCACCAAAATAACTTTAAAATAATTTAAATAATATTTTTGCTTTAAAATTTTTCATATATTTTTTCTAAGTTTTAAACCTCACCTATGAAACTCTACCACATCAATCTAAACCCTAAGTTTAGATTAATTAACCATAAGGTATGATTGTATATGAGAAATACCTTAAAATAGACTTAAAAATTTTTGTGACAGAAATAGATTTCAATGAGAAAAATGACTAAAATAAATTTTATTAAAATGTGTAAATACACATTTATCCCTTGTGTTAACTAATCTAGATTTGGGGTTTGAGTTATGAGATCTAATTTTGGAGGTAAGATTTAAAATTAAAAAATAAAAAATATTAAAATTTTCAAAATCCAAAATTCTATTTCAATCATTTTTTATCTATTGTGATAAAAACTTAAAAAAATCTATTTAAGAAATTTTGGTCATTTTTATGTTTAAATGATATTTTGTTACAAAAACTTTTTAGACTTATCCTATTTCTATTAAAAGAAATTTTTACGTGGCAAATCTTTTGGGGGAATTATCCTAGGAATAATAACCGAAATCGAATCTAACCATGTGAAATTTGATGAGTCATGATGACCATTTAGATGATACTCATTAGTTACGGCACAATCACGGCGTTAACGTTGACGGGCGGTTGATAACTTCATAAACGCTGTTATCATCTCGCCGTTAACTATTTCCATCGAAAAAAATAGAATTGAAAAAAAAAGAAAAATACATAAAATCAAATAATTTTGATCGATTCGGATGTGGAAAATCTCGGATCGGCGATGAAAGGCGTCTCGTCGGCGCCTGGAGATTACGTCTACTTCAAATCCCAGGTTCCTCTTCACAAGATTCCCGTAAGCTTATCTCCTTGACTTTCGATTTTTTTGCATTTCCTAGGTTAATCTCGAGCTCTGTTGATTTTCGATTAATTTTATTTATGGGTTTTAATCGTTTTGACGCTATGTTTAGGAGAATCATGTATGTTGAGTAGTTCAATCGTTTGCAGCTGAAAATTTCAAATGAAGATTAGGTTTATGAATGCATTTGAGTTTAGGGTTTGTTATAAGCCAAATGTGTTATTGTTTAATCACATTTTGTTAGCATAAACTTGTAAGTTTTTTTAGTTTAGTGATAGCTTCTCTGGGGATGATCTATCAATCATGGGTTTTGAGATTCTTGCTTCATTTGGCTTTAAAATTGTTAAAGACATGTTTTTTGTTAAGCTAATGAAGGTTTCTATGTGGTTTTGTCAGAGAATAAACGAGTTTTGTATCTTATCCTTATGTGCTTTATAACCGCAGATTGGGACAAAGCAATGGCGTTACTATGACTACGGTCCCAAGACTGTACCTCCACTCATTTGTATTCCTGGCATCGCAGGAACTGCAGATGTTTACTATAAACAGATCATGTCACTCTCTATCAAGGTATTTCAATTCTTCAAAATCTTCTCTGCAAACAGCTTTAAACACTTGTTAGACCAATGTAACTGAGATGCTTGTGTTACTGATTATTTATATCTGCAATTTCAGGGTTATCGGGTAATTTCAGTTGACATTCCACGGGTATGGAGTTATCATGAGTGGATTCAAGCATTTGAGAAATTCCTAGACACCATTGATGTTCATCACGTAAGATCTCTTTGAGTTTACAAATCACCATAAAGATGTAGCATTTCATGTGATTATACTTGACCATTGTTACACAGGTGCATCTCTACGGTACTTCCCTTGGAGGCTTCTTAGCACAACTCTTTGCTCATCACCGTCCTAGACGGGTTAAATCATTGGTTTTATCAAATACATATTTGGATACTCACAGTTTTGCTGCTGCAATGCCATGGGCTCCTTTGTATGTCTCTGTTATAGAATTGTTCCTTCTTTATTTTGCTTGTTTCTGTCCAAGGCATCTGTACTGACTCTTTACCCTTTTGTGATGCAATGTGCAGTGTTAGCTGGACTCCTTCTTTTCTGCTGAAACGATACGTCTTAACAGGAATACGTGATGGACCTCACGAACCCTTTATCGCTGACTCTGTCGACTTTGCTGTGTCTCAGGTGGTTCCCCTGCTTAATGTCTCTTCGAGATTTTCTTGAAAAGCAGCTTTAAATAACATGTGAAAAGGTTTTTCGAGATGAACTTACCATCCAGGCTCCTTTGTTTTGGTTCTGATTTTAGGTTGAGACATTGTCAAAAGATGATTTGGCATCCCGGTTAACGTTAACAGTAGAGGCTGCTTCTGTGGGATCTCTACCACACTCTGATTCATTCATCACTATAATGGATGTAGGTTTTCACATACTCTATCTTAAACGCAAGATAGTTTTTTATCACCTAACGATGCTGTTTCCCCTCTAAATCAGACCAATGATTACTGCGCAATTCCGCAAGCTCTGAAAGATGAACTTACAGAGAGATATCCCGAAGCAAGGAGAGCGTACTTGAAGACCGGAGGAGATTTCCCATTCCTGTCACGCCCTGATGAAGTCAATTTGCATCTACAGGTAACATATGTATACTCAGCACCTGCACAATCCGAATTTGTATACATTTGATTTGCTTGGTACAGAAGGATCATGTTGTTGTTGCACTAAAACATTATATTCATGTGTGTAGCTGCACCTAAGGCGGGTTGGAGTAGAACCTCGGCCTGAAGTGGTTAAATCCATTTCGAAAGACGGTGCAGATGGTACAGACAGTAGTAGCCAAAGCAAGAAGAAAACTGATGAGGATAAGGAAGACCGTCAAGGCTCTGGAAGCTCATCTTCAGATCAATCACCAACATTTCCAGAAAGTTCCGGAAGCTCAAATGATCCACCTTTGCCTACAGACTCTATCCAGTTGCAGAGTTCGTCAATGGACAAACTCGTAGTAATGCAACTAATAACTGGTGAAGTTTATCAGTCCTGTGTGCTTTTCACGTTGTGTTACTGTACATTGGTTTTGGTTCATGGTGGTTTCATCTCCAGACAGTCGGTTTAGTGTTTCTCTGTTATTTATTACCTCTTCTGCTGTTAAAATATTTGTTTGTTTTCCTTTTACGCTTTGGTCTCTTGATCGTTTTCGGTTTCTCTTGTATGTTGTGTAAGTTGACAGACGAAGCAAGAGTTCTGTGTTTCTTTGTATGGTGTTTCAAGTAACTACACTTTTGAGAGAAAACTTTTGCTGGTTTGGGATTAAACCATTGTGGCTTTCTAATATTCTCAGTTTTTTTTCTCTTTTCTTTTACAGCCCCAGTTTTGGTCTGATTTAAGACATTTATTTTGCTACCAGTCTACCACACCGTCGGCCGTTGATAACTTGGCTAGAACTATGTTATCTGGCCTTAATATATCTCTTATATACTAATTCTGGAATTACAATATGTTTTGGTTTTGTTCCATCTAAACATATATTATATTTTTAACTAATTATCAAATTAATTACTAATGTATAAAAAAATATTATTCTTTCTTTTTTTAAATAAAAGTTAATGAATTACCTAATAATTATTAAATATGTGACAATTAATGATTTTAAATAACAAGATTTGATAACAATTTTTGTATCCTCCATCATTTTGTTTAATTTTAAATTAAACTATCAGATTTAGCAGATAATAAAAAAAATTAGATTTTTTTTTTTATATGCTACATTTTGAATTTTTTAAAACAATTATACACTACTAAGACTGTTAAAAGTCCACATTGAAATTTTTGTGATCAATAATTTAATTTTTTATTATAAAAATAAAGATATTCATAAAATCATATAAATATAAAATCTCATTTAATATATATTCAGATTATATATATATATATATATATATATATATATATATATATATATCCTCTAAATTAAAATATATAATATGTATAAAATACATAAATATGTTAGTTTTAAAATTTGCATTGAATAATAAAAATAATATTTTATTACAACAAATATAAAAATGTTAAGAAAGTTATATAAATACGAAGCCTCAATCAATAAATATTCCTATTAACATATAATACATATTTATGTCTATCATTTAATTTTAATTGTATATAATTATATTTATATGTTAAATATTATTTTTATTTTTAGACTTTCAGAAATTTTAAATATATAGGAATGTTAAATTTTTATAAATAATTTAAACGAGTTATCCGAATCCAAACCGAAAACGAACACAAATTTATAAATGCTTCAATAGAGTTAAATCTTTAATCCTAAAAACCGAAACCCGAATAATCTGTACTGAACCCGAACGCCCACAGCCCACCCCAGGATGACAAAAACAAACACACCTTTCTAGGTGTTTTTGTTCCATAAAGAACTTAAGGAAGAAACTGTAAACATTTCGAAACATAGGGTTTTTGGTATAATTATGTTTTTATTCAAACTTCTTTTGTTTCTTAGTTCGACTTCGGGCATAACAGTCTGAACTGAACTCTGTATAAATCCGATTCGGGTCGGGTACATGTTTGATTTCGAATCCTCTCTCCGTCGATATCGAATATTCCGGCGATGTTTTCTCGATCCCTCCAAAGAATCCAGAGACTCAAAACCCCAATCACTTCTCTCAATTCAATCAAACCTTTCACCTCACTAAACCCTAAACCCCCAATCCGAGTCGCCGTCTTCTGGGACCTCGACAACAAACCACCCGCCTCTCACCCTCCCTACGACGCCGCCGTAAAGCTCCGAACCTCCGCGTCCTCCTTCGGCTCCGTGAAACTAATGGTCGCCTACGCGAACCGTCACGCCTTCAGCTACGTCCCGGCACAAGTCCGAGAAGAGAGGAAAGAAAGAAAACTCCTTAACCAATTGGAGAAAACCGGTTTAGCTAAACCGGCTGAGCCGTACTTCTGCGGCGTCTGCGACCGGAGATTCTACACGAACGAGAAGCTCATTACCCATTTCCGTCAGATTCACGAGACGGAGAATCAGAAACGTGTGAGGCAGATTGAATCAGCGAGAGGGCATCAGAGAGTGAGGCTTGTGGCTAAGTACTCTATGAAGATGGAGAAGTATAAAAGAGCTGCGAGGAATGTTTTGACTCCTCGAGAAGGTTATGGTTTAGCTGAGGAGCTGAAACGAGGTGGGTTTTGGGTTAAGATGGTGAGTGATAAGCCTGAGGCGGCGGATAGAGCGTTGAAGGAACATATGGTGGAAGTGATGGATAAGAGAGAGGCTGAGTGTTTGGTTCTTGTGTCTGATGACTCTGGTTTTGTTGATGTTTTGTGGGAAGCTAAGGAGAGGTGTTTGAGGACGGTTGTCATTGGGGATTTGAATGAAGGGAAGTTGAAGAGAGTGGCGGATGTGGCGTATTCTTGGAAGGAGGTTGTGATGGGGAAGGCGAAGAAGGAGGTTGAGAAGGTTGTTGGGAAGTGGAGAGATAGAGATGTGTTGAAGAAGTTGGAGTGGAGTTATGATCCTGTTTTGGAGAAGGAGAGAGGTTGTTCTTGTGGGGATTGGGATTATGGGTTTGATTCCGATGATGATGATGATGAGGCTGAAAATGGAACTGAGATGGGAGATGGTGGTGATTGGTGGGAGATGGATGAGGGAGATAGTGTTGGATCTTCAAAACCATGTCGATAAACACCGTTGCATTGATTGTGCAGAGGAAGATAAATCAGTAGAAGCTATGAACAATCTTGTGAAGCTATTAGCAAAAGGAGAAGAAAGCAGAAAGCTAAGTGGGAGAGAGTGAAATATTCTCAACTGTAGTAAGCTCTCTTCCAAGTTTATGTTAGATTCTGCAGTCATTTTATTAGTTTGCCAAAACCATCATATGGTTAGTCAAGTGTTTACTCATATAGAGAACAAGATACATTACATAGATAGTTTTGGATTCACAAAATAGATTGAATTACTACAGTGTGTATATGCCTCAAAGTCCCAAGCTAGTTTACTTTTATTTGTTCTATTTTTTTGGTTATATTAAAGAAATTTGGACTGATATGAAACTAATTTAAAGCATGTGTAAAACAAATGCTCCCATTTCAATAATTTTGTTATTTATTCTTTACCGAGACTGGTGATTATTGTCATTAAAGAAAACCAATGTTTAAGAAATCGTTAGGCGGTAACTAGGCGCTTTATAGAAGATAGCGATTAGGCGGATTATACGGGGCCTAGACGAGGTCTAGACGTTAACGAATTATTGATTTATTTTATATATATGTGACATTTTTATGAAATATTTTAGTTTTTAAATAGAAATATAAAGTTATTGTGATAAATTATCAAAATTAGATATGCAAAATAAAAGAAATTAGATAAATTTATGAATATATACTAACATTATTGCTTAAATTAACATATTTAGACTAATTTAGATCGATTTTAACTGATTATGAATAATTTAAATCGACTTGAATCGTATAAATCGGATTTTAGGAAAATCGTTTCGGATAAGACCGAGTTTCCGCCTAGGCGGGGGCCTAGGCGCCGCCTAGACCGATTTTTAGAACCTTGCAGAAAACATAGATGATGTTCGCAAACTACATACAACGATCTTATTAGCTTCTACAGATAAAGATTTGGATCAGACAACCTCGAAACATGCAAGGAAATTAGAGGGTTTTTGAGCTCCAAGACAATACCAAAATTATCTTCCACATTCAACACATGGCCTTCTAGAATCTTCCAATCGAGTAGATGTAAAGTGTTGCAAGAGTGTACAAAACCATCCTCTGGGCGAGTGCTACACCGGCTCAAATTCTACGGCCCGATCCAAAAGGAAGAAAGATGTAGTTGGTTCCATTGAAATCACAAGACTTCTTATCAAGAAACCTCTCGGGACGAAACTCATTCGGATTTTCCCCCACGGTTGGATCTCTCTGAATAGACCAACATTGATGAAGATCTTAGTGCCTTACGGACGGCGTAACCACCGACCACAGCAGTTTCAGCTGGACGGTGAGGGACTAACAAAGGGACGGTAGGGTAAAGCCTAAGTGTTTCTTTCATAATGGCTATTATGTAAGGAGGTCTAGTGATGTGTGATTCTTCAACAATGTTTTCTTTTCCTACAACTTCGTCTAGCTCTTGCTGTGCTCTCTTCATCGACTCTGGGTCATTGCAAACTCATCTTGTCTGTAGATGTATCAGTACCACCAATCGCCATATCCTTCACATATACAGTATATAATTAGAATAATTATCATGAGCTAAGAAACATATTGTGAAACTGAAACCATTAACTACCGCGAGTACGGCTTTAACATGGTTACCCGTAATGGGAACCTCCGAGTTGGCTTCTTGGTCCTTTAGCTTCATCAACTGTTGCAAAAAGTCTTTGCACTCAACATCGTCCTTACTTCCTAGCTTTTGCATCTTCTCGATGGCACCGTCGAATATGGCATCGAGCTCGTGAGCATACAGACATCTGCTTCACGAGCCCTTGAAGATCGAACCTCTCTAGCCACGAAGAGAAATTGAGAAGTTATGTAATCAAATAAGTTATTGTGTTATTGATTTATGACCTCAAGTCCTTCTTATATACAACTCTAAGATTCATATTCCTATCTAGAAAATGAGATTATATAATATGGAATAATCCATTCTAAGTCTATATCGTATAGGATATGTTAATATCCCAATACCCCCTTCAAGTTAGAGCATACAAGTCTTTGTATGTCCAAAACTTGAACTAAAATTCTTCAATTTCAAGTCGGTCGTTAGTCACGAATATTCATCAGAATGATTCATATTGTGATTTCGGTTCGGTTTCATCGCTTCGCTGGGTCGTCGGTTCAGTTCCGTCGAATTCAATTTTGTCAAGTCGAGGTCATTGTCACTTTGTTGGTCAAACAGAGAAGTCATAGGTCGAAATCGTTCGTCGAGTTGTGGTTGTCATTGCAAGAGTTTATGCCATTGTCGAGAGTTTCGAGTTCGAAGGTCAAAGAGTCGAGTCGTGAGTCAAGTTGCTGTCGATATCGGAAAGTCATAGTTAATGTATAGTCGATCGAGAGTTTCAGTTTCAAGAGGTTGATGGTCATGAGTTCGCAAGTCGTTCTTCACGTTATCATCTGGATCGTTGTCTTCGTCTTCTTCCATTATCATCACCATGACCAAACTACTAGATACAAAAGAGCTATTATGATCCAGAAAAGAACACTATTGAATTTTCAGTGACTTGGCTCTAATACCATGAGAAGTTATGTAATCGAATAAGTTATTGTGTTATTTATTTGTGACCTCAAGGTCTTCTTATATACAACTCTAAGATTCATATTCCTATCTAAAAAAAGGAGATTATATAATATGGAAATAATCTATTCTAAGTCTATATCGTATAGGATATGTTAATATCCCAATAATGTTCTGGTATCTAGTCTACGGCCCCAACCCACTTCACTTGTGATCAATGTAATGCAGTTGGCCATTAGTGCCGACGCGTCGAGACTACGCAGACCTCCGTTGAATCCTAGTACTAGGGTTTATTTGCAGTAGCTTGATTTTGTCAAGCGATGCAGGAGATTAAGAAGAACCCTAATACTCTTTATATATATATATATATATGAAGGATAAGAGAGAGTGATGCAGGCGTTAGTTTTTTTTGTTGAATTTCCTTATCTTAATGTTTTAAACTCATTCAACTGCAGTAGAGTGCAATTTCTTACTCTTATACTGTTTTCTTTTTCTTGTGCAAGAACAGGTTTTTCAACACCTTCTCAGGTTTCTTAACACCTTTATCATTCCTTCTTGCATACCTTTTACAAATATCTTTCATACATGTTTATAGTAGTTATTCCTTCGTCTTGTTGATGGACAAAAGTAACAAAGATGCTTTTGAAATAGATTTAGAATGATTTGTCTTATCTTATTCACATAGCAATAGCTTCATATTTATACATAAGTAGTATCATAAGTAGCTAAGGACTTCAACTAATTGCATCATCATCCTCTAGATAGGAAATATCATATTAATATCATATTCTATATAATATTTCTCTCATACTTCCACTCAAATTTTAAGTGTGTGGTTGTGAATACCCAACTTGGACAATATATCTTCAAATGGTGGGCGAGGTAGACCTTTGGTGAGAATATCGGCAATCTGATTCTTCGAGGTACTTAGTAATAAGTTTGGATTGAACTCCATCATGAGCATGATGACAATCCCGTTCAATATATTTGGTTCTCTCGTGGAAGATCGGATTGGCTGCTATATGAATTGCCAATTTGTTATCACAATAGAGTGTCATTGGCGTAGATGTGACATGCCAAATAATTGTGGAAGTCCCTTCATCCATTTAAGTTCTTTAAGCGCAACAGACATTGCACGGTATTATGCTTCAGCTGATGACAAAGACATTGTATCTTGTTTCTTGGTCTTCCAAGAAACTGGAGAATCGCCGGGAAAGATGATATCTTCATCTTCCTCTTTTATTTACAACATTGCCATTGTCATCAATATACCAACCACCATGAACAACTAATTTCAAACTCTAAATGCACCTAAAATCGACATCTACATTTTCATATCCTTATTTCTTACACACACAAATCATTTCTCTTTCATTTCCTCTCTTATTTCATTCCAAAATCCCAACCATTTTATTTCAAAATTTATAAGCTTATTTGAGTTACTCAAGTTAATTTTTCTTGGTCAAGAATGAGTGAGTAACTTTCATTAAGAAGTTATGTGTACTTAGAGAAGCTAAACACGAATCTTAAAAAATGATATTTGATTTTTTTTCAAATCTGTTTCGCGAAGAGACTTGGAAGTTACTTAAATCAAATATCTGTAAAATTTCAGTCATTTTAAAAACTAACATGTTTATCAGATGAGACTTCTTCAGAAGACTTTTGTACAAGCCTTCAACGTCAATGTTTATTAAAATTTTATTTTCTCCAAATTAAAAATGACATTTTGAGATTTTCTTGCTAATTCATATGTATTATTCAACTTTGGGACTTCTAAATTAAATTTATAGATTAATTGATGATAATTATGAGGTTACAACATTCATGTTTATTAATTTTTCTAGCTAATGAGAGAGCTAGAGTGAGAAAAAACTTCTTAAGAAATCTGTGAGGAGAAGACTTCTTAAGAAGTCTATTGGGAGAAGACTTCTAGATAAGTCTTTCTTTTTAGTTTTTGTAAGAAAAATATTTTCAAGAGTGTTAAGTAGCTTCAAGATATATTTTAAAATTTTTAAAAGTATTAAGTAACTTCAAGAATATCAAATAATATGGTTTAATGTGTCTTCTTAGATAATAAAATATACTTTTTATCTTTCATGTGATTTAAGTAACTTCAAAGTCTTATATCTATCCATATCTATTGTTATGAACGTATTGTTATGTTTGTTATGTTTTGGAACTTATATTATTGTATTATGAACTTATTGTTATATTTACTATGTTGAACTTGTGTCAACTGTTAAATTATTATAAGCCTCCCATTTTATTTGCACAACTATAATCTTAACAAAAGATTTACAATGAAGACAATAGTTTATGATTACAAGAACTTGAATGAATGAATTAATAATTAAATAAAGAATTTTGTTAATATATTAGAGATAAAGGGGATATATTGTTTACAATATTATATAAACTATCAAAGCAAGAGTCTGCTAACCAAAAGAGAGAACTAAAATTTTCAGTAAAATTTGACCACAAATTAAAAGATTTTTAGAGAAGTCTTCTAACGTTTAATGTCCCGTTTAATTCGTATGAAGTCTTCCGAGAAGTCTGCTATGAAGTATGATATATAGTCTTTAGATCTGAAAAAACAGCATATATATATATATATATATATATATATATATATATATATATATATATATATATATATATATATATATAAATGTTTAAAATGATTTCAACCAAAGAAATTTTCAAAAAATAAAATTGTTAAACTTAAATAAGAAGAAAAGAATTACAATAAAGAAAGATATCTTACTTTTTAGAAAGAAAGTCTATAAATTTATTTAGATTTAACACAAAACACACACACAAAATAATTGGTGAAAAAATAAAATGTACCAATTTTGGTTGTTTGCATCTTAGGCTTCTGGAGAAGTCTACTAATGAAGTCCAAAAGTCTGATATTGTTCTAAGATCTAAAAATATGCATATCCAAAACGTGAAAATGGCTTCAACATCAAATTTATGCTTAAATAATAAATAAATCAATCACATTAGGTTTAATCTATATATTTTCGGATCTAATATATAAAACACACAAAATACATATCTAAAATTTATAGATCAGATGAAACCATGAAATAAAAAATTTACAAAATAAGATAAATTAGTGAGAAAGACATGAGACAAATAAGAAATTGATATAAAGTTCGGTGTCTTCAAGTTTAAAAAGATTAAAGAGAGGTAAGAGAGTTTTAGAATGAGAAACATTACACTTTGTTACAGCCATTTGAGAAGAAAAAAAATGTATAAATTTTTTATATAAAAAGGAAAAAAATTCCAATTAGGTTAAATATTTTCTCTTTGAAGATTTCTTGGGAAGTCTGGTTGTTACTCAAAAGAAGACTGGTTGCTTATACGCAGACCATGCTTTGCGCAATTCTTATTCTTCAACCCCTACTCTCGGGAGATCATAAGCTTGACAGACAATGAATTGCCATATCATGGAATTGCTTTCTCTTCTGCCCCTACATCGAAACATTGTACTTTGGTCACGTTAAACCCTATTTCAAAATATATTGTGGCCGTAAGAACTTGCTATCCTGGGGCAGCTGAGTGGATAACTACATAGTTTCATTGCTCTCTTGCTTTTGACCCCAATATCCGTAGCAACCTTGTTTATGCTAATGATCACTTCTACTGCTTCACCTCGGGAGGTGTTTTATTTGACTTTGATCCAGCTTCTCGCACATTGAATCATATCTGCCGAAGTAACTTTACTTGAAATTCCTTGAAATTTATAATAATGAATGGTCATATCTGCCGAAGTAACTTTACTTGATGGAGCAAAAAGGAGATCTAATGCTCGTGTATACATATGGCAGTGAGAAACCAGTAGTGTATAAGTTAGTCTCCTCAAAATGGGAAGAGATGAATAGTACACTAGAAGGCTTGACAATCTTCGCAAGTTTTCACTGCTCGGAGACAAGAATGGATATTTTAGGGATGAAGGACAGCGTGTACTTCCCAACGTATGGGCTTACATACCATGCAATGTGTATCCTACTCATATGATGAAGGCAGGTACTGTCCGCAAAAGCTGAGACAATTATTGTCTGTTGACAGTCTTTGGATCAACCCACCACCATGTCTTAAGGTAACTTGATTGCGCTTTGAGGGTTTGGTTTATTTTTATAAATGTATTAAATCAATTGAAAACTTTTGTTCCGTTTTGGAAATATATCATCGTAAATAAATAGAAAAAAATAATTTTATACTTTTATTTTAAAAAGTCTGCAAACCAATTTCATTAGTTGAGTAATATTATTTTAAAACTTTGAGCTTGTTCATTTTTATTTTCACAATATAGAGTGTAATGTTGTTTATTTGATAGAGTTACTGAAAAGGAGTACGGTGATTTAGTTGTCTATTTTTTATATATTAATCTGGGGTATTTAAAACTTATGAAATGACCTATATATATATATATATATATATTAAAAATAGATATTAATAAATAATGCATTAATTTCAATAAATACAATTAAAGTCATAAGATTCAAAATCGACAACAAAATCACCGAACTACATCATGGATTTCCACTAGATGAAAAGTTGTTTTGTTAATCGAGGTCAAAATCAATTTTTCTTTATTTCGAAATTATTAACTTTCCATGTGACCACATATAGATTAATTTCTTAAGGTCCTTTTGAATAAGTGACTTATGGGTTTCCATTCTGTTTTTAAGACACTCGCATGATTTACATGCAGTTGCTTTGACGGGGTGACATGAATGTCATAGTGAATCACAAAAACTACCAAAATATGATATATAAGTTGATGTATATTTTTTTATTTGTAATTATACTATTAGTTTAATTACTTATTAATGTGATATATGTAATTTATTTTAATAGTGATATAGAAGTTTTAAATGTAAGGGTTATATATGAATTAGTCTTTACCATATTTCAACATATTTTCCAAAAAATATTTTTTTTACATTCGCATATCAGTATTTAGTGACGATATATGAATTGTTATTATATTTTTTTTTTCAAAACTAAATGTTTACCAGATAAATTTATATATGTCACAATACATTGATATTATATTATATTTTTAATTATATTATTTTATATTAAAAATAAATATAGTACTGATACATAAAAAAATTTAAAATTTTAATTTTTCAAACAACGTTTACAAAATTCTGTTGGTGATTCATTATCATAAACTCTATTTTTGTTTGTCGAGTCAGGGCCGGCTGAAGACATAGGGCCAGCAGTGCACCTGCCCCACGGCCCACTGCTGGAGGGGCCTATAATTTTTTTTTTTAATATAGTGGTATAACTTTTTTTTGTAAACTATAAATATAATTTTTTTAGTAAAACGAAAATACAAAATTTACAAATAATTTTTTTACAAATGTACTTTATAGAAATAAAATCTTATTTATCATAAATTTTAATTTTCACCAAATCATAATTAATTAATAAAATATTATAACTAACGGTAATGTGAGTTTTTTAGGAATAAATATATTTATGAAACTTCTTCTTTCTCCTTTAACTGTTAAATATATTTATCAAACTTCTTCTTTCTTTTTTTTTTAAAAAATTGTTCATATTTCCAGTGAACATGTAATTTCAAAAGATCTCAAAATCTTTGATTCCTGGAAGCTTTTTGCAAAGTTGATTATTTTGTATAATTATTCCTTATTATTTTTTTTATTATCATATTTTTTTCTGTTTTTTTCTACATTTTTTTTTGAAACTCATTTTTCTTTACATTTGACCCTCTATAAAAATCATTATTTCTTTTTTTTTTGGCATTTTAGTTTTTCGTGACTTGTTTATTAAATCACAAAGAAACTCTTTAGATAAATTTGTAATAAAATGAAATACCAATGAAAATTTAAAATCTGAATGTTTTAGATTACTTTGTAACTACAATATTAACTTTACAGTTTCATATTTTAAGGGCCACTTTTTAGTTTCGCCCAAGGGCCCCTAAAACATTTGAGCCGGCCCTGTGTCGAGTTCACTTGTCATTATATTTTAATATCTTTTGGTGAATGGTAGTGTTGATTAAATCTTTTGAATAAATAACTTTTTTGTTTAATGTTTTGTTATTAAAGAAATTATTATAGTTGGACGATAAAAAGAAATTATTAAAGTTCAGGATACCGTTTCTACTATGAATATTTCTAACCGTTTTATGATTAGTGTGCTTATTAAAACGATAATTCTGGACAGCAAAAAAATATGGAATTACCAATCAAGCTTTTCATATGATGCAGTAGAATTAAAAATCACACACATAAATCCTCTAGTATATTTCTTTTCAGTTATATATTTACAATATTCCTCAAATTCTTTTTTTTTTCTCTTCTCTTTTAATTTAGACAAGAAAATGTTAAAACTAGAGAATCTTGTAAGTACTCTTCCTGCGACAGTGATCCCATGCGGCGATCCTCATTTGAACTTTCTCAAAATCTGAAACCCGACATGGAATCGTGATCCGACCCGGTTGATTAAACCCGTGAACCCGCTCCGCTTGCTCCAACAATTCTCCGAACAATGGGTGGTTAAAGTAGATCACCGGCACCACAACCCGCCGTGTGTCGCCGTCTGATTCGCCGACGTGAACCACCAAATGTCCCTTGGGAACAACCTTCACCGACTTAGTCGTTCTCGGATCCTTACCGAGTCGGATCTGACTCTGACCCGAGTTCTTCTTGCCTCCACACAGTCTCTTGGCTCCATTGCTAAGAGACCGTGCTAATGAGCGTATTCCGGTGATTGGGTTTGTGATTCGGGTCGGGCATTGACGTTTCATTGTTTGAGTTCTTTTGGATCGGATCCATCTAAAGATCTTGACGAATCTTTGTCCAATCTTGAAACCTCTGACTCTCTTCATGCTTTTGTCTGAAAATGGGTTTGCTCTCTCTCTGTCTTTGTGTTTACAGTTGAAGAAAACTGTTTTGTGTATGGGAAGGAAACAACCACTTTATATAGGGGTTTGAGCTATGGCCGTAAGACGTGTGTTTTTACATGTGCTTATATTGATGGATAGTTTTCCAAATTCAACATCTTTTGTTAAACTAGATTCAATATTTTAAATACTTTTTGTTAGGTTTAATTTTACATGTACTTTTTTTTTTGAACACCAGATGTACTTTCCAATGATATGATTATTTTGCCGGGTTTTATTCTTTTGTTTTGACAAAAAAAAACTTGTTTTCACTGGGTGGGGGAAATGAAAATTGAAAACAAGTTATGTTACTGGATTATATGACTATCTATCTATACTATTATTTGTTTATTGACTTTTTGCAATAAAACTTTCATGAAAGTTAAAGCGGTTAATGTCGTTGTTACCCATAATGAAGATCTAAATTTGCTAACCTAAATGTTCAAATCCGAAAATAGTGTTTTGGACAAAGAAAAATGATTATGTATTATTCTTTATGTTTCAAAATGTATGATGTTTAAAGAGTTTTTAGTGTTATAATATATAAAATATTTTGATCTCTTGATAATTTTTAATTTTTTATTAGAAAACTGGAGAGCTAATGATATTTTGTAGTCTATTTTGTAATTAGATGAATAATTTTTAATTTTTAATTTAGTGATATTTTTATATAAAAAGTAATTTTATAATAGTGGTGAATTAACCTAAATCATTTTACATTTGGGAAAAGATAGAGTATTATTATTATTATTCAAAATTTTAATTTAATTGAAAAGATAAAGTGCTTAGATAGTATGTTTATTTCATCTTGCATTAACCTAAAATATTTTACATTTTGGGAAATATGGAGTATTATTATTCAAAATTTTAATTTAATTGAAAGTACTTAGGTAGCATGTTTATTTATCTTTAAGTAAATATTATATATTAAACCACCCGAAAAAGCAACAATCATATATGGCTACAAGCTCGTTATGAACAAAAGTACCAAATCAATCTATTACAATCCTAGCTTCGTGCACCCACTTAACTCAGGACATTCGGTAGTTTATTTTTTAGTCTTTTTTGATATCAGTTACCGTTCTCAACCATTGACGTGATTCTCGGGAAAGTAAAGTTCTCCTTGTTGTTTCGGATACCAAGAGTTCCCTTGACGCTTCCAAAAAAGCTAATTCTCAATGATCTCTACAAAGCTTGTAACTTTCTTTGTTCTTTAAGCCCAAGACGACCATAAGGGCAGTTTCAATCACTTACCACGATCTTGCAGATGCCACCAAAGCCGGCTTGTATACCGTCACACGAGGCTTGAAACGAGATCCAAATCGAGAAAGCGCTCGCTACAGTTGCCCACTACCTTTCATCGGTTCTTTTAGGTAGTATGTTTATTTCATCTTGCTTTCTAAATTATGGGATCTCGAAATAGTTGACCTTAAATATAATGGAAAAACAATATATAGACCCATTATATTCATTGTTCCAAATACAATTATGAAAATTCCAGCTCCAAATTATAATATTTTTATCATTTTTTTTGGGAAAGGCAAATCTTTTTTTATCATCTTTCATAGAAGATTATATTCCCATAGGAGACAAGAACTCAGGACCGGAACGCAAGAAGAAAAAGGGACATGAATTTTGCTCATCTCCACCACATCATTTTTTTTTGTTCTCCACCACATCAATTAAGTTGACAATTTCGTCAATGTGCTTAGCATTTATAAAAATATAGTTATTTATTTTCATTGATGAGTTATTTTGATCATTGATATGTAACCACTAGTTTAATCTTTAAATTAAATAAATTTCATTAAAGTAGTAATAACATGTTTCTTGTTGTAGGCATCTAGGATGACTTGATTTGATTTCTTATAATATACTTTATTATACGTTTAGTATGTCGTTTCTTTTGAATAATGCATAGCATATGTATATGGGTATGCTTTGTTTGTTTCGTTTATCATAGTTAATTCAGATTTAATAATGGTTTGATAAGCCAACTTGGAACAGCGCATCTATAAAATAGAGTTATAGTTCAGATATGGAGATTACATAAGGTGTGATTTATAATGATACAAATGAAAGCTTCAATTAACACTATAAAAATACAAAAGAGGTTGATGAAGACAAAAGGCATACAAGTGTGTGGGACGGACATAGAGTGGGATCTGGTCGGCGGGCGACACGGCCGTGTGATCTTTGTAACATGCCCCGATTCACTGCAAGTACTTATATGTTTGAGAATTATTATTATTATTACTATTATTTTTGAGTACATTATTTTAATTGTCAAATGTAAAATATCATGCAAAACATAACATGTATTTATTTCCAAATATATAAGCATAAGTTATGTTTTTAACACTTAGTAACACAATTATATAATTATATAATCATTAATTATATTATATATAATGATTAATTATATGTAACTTATGCAATGTTAATGGACAAAACAATGATTCCATGATGAAGTTCTCTCAAAACACTTGAATCGATAGATGAGTCTGCATGTACAACATCTTTGATGGATATGCTTTCTCTGCAACATATACCATCGATAAGTTTTGCATCATATAATCTTTAAAAAAAATGCGTTGTCTAGAATTCAGACCCTATATTTGAGTGTAAACTCTTTAAACCTTGATCATTATGACACAGTGCATCCACTCTCTTTTTAAAAGAATGTTATAGTTGGCGCATTGCCAATATTTTTCGATTGATATGTTAACTAATCACTCGCCTTGATATTTTCTTGTTTATAATATCCGAAAATTGGCTTTGATGCTACATTTTCTTCTCTATATAATTGTGTTGTAATATTGACATGGCTTGGCCGGAAAACATTCTTTAACTGATAACTATTTTTTTGTTAATCATAAAAAAAATATCTTTTTGTTGAACTAATGCATATATAGTAATATTGCGGCTGTACATGTGTAAATCTTACTAAGCCGGGTACTTAGTAGCTGGGTACTTAGTAGCCGTGTATAGAACGAACGAACGAACTTTTCTCAATACGATTCTGTTTCCGTGTATCCGCTTCCGATTTCATGTAACATAGTTTATTGCATTTGTTCTTTTTTCATTTTCCAAACCTAATCTTTTTTTGACAAAAAAATCAAAAGTTAGAACGTGTAACGTTCGATGTATCTATCTAGTGCTTGTGTAAAGCGGAATATAATACGTAGAGAATAATATATGGTCAAGGCGTTACTATAAACAACACTCGTTTTATAATTGTTTTGTTATTCTTTTATCACACACTTTCAGATTCTCTTCTCTTTTCCCCATCTGCTATTTCAAAAGACAAAGTATATAATCCAGTTGCCACGATTTAGATTTTAATAGAACAATTGAAAACGTGTTAATTTAGTTGGAGGCAGAAAAGGGAAAAAGAAGAAAGAACTTCCAAACCTTTATGGAAGTAGAAACTAACAATTTTATCTAGTTATGTTTACCTAACACTGAACCATGCATATACATTTGTCATTTCTTCTTATCTTCCGATGTTATTTAAATCTAATTTTCTATAAATATTTGAGGCTTACTCATACACATGACATCATCAAAGAATCCAACAGGGACGAATAGAGAGTCCCCTTAATCCAAAAGAATTATATATAGTGGATTTTCTTTTTAACAAATCTCTTAAATTTCTTTAACATCATCATATAATTTATAATTTTACTAGATATGATAATCAACTACTTACAACATATGAAATATTGATAAACAGCTCCACAGATAAGGATTGCACGATGAAGCTCTCTCCGAAACATGTTCTCTCCGCAACAGACGACCACAACGAACGACTTTGTCTACAGTACTATGGAACGTCCAATAAGTTTCACATCCTATAATCTGCAAAAAAAAATGCAAAGTCTGGGATTCAGATCCCATATTTAGGTATAGAAAACTTTAAATCTTAACCAATAGATTATGATGCTTCCACGAACAAATCCCTTATATAGCATCAAAAGAAATTTATGACCAAAATAGGATTTAAAAAAAATCCCTAAAATAGCAGTAATTAAAAACTAACACTGCTAAGTTACCTAAAATCTTAAATCCTTATCCTAAGTTCACCTCCTAAACATTAATCACTAAATCAAATTCAAATATAAAATAAAAGGGGTCTTTTAAATTTTTAATTAATGCTAAAATTATTTTGTGTATTATTTTTGGAATAAAAAGGTGTCTAATGTCATTTTCGAATACTTCTCAAAAAATTTGCGACCCTGTTAGTTTGGTCATAGATTCTTCCCTAGAATCCGTTATGAAATGGAAATTTTATAATGAGTGCTTAAACCATTTTTGCTAGAACTACTAATGCATCTATTGTATATGTATCATTTTTTTAATTAAAGAACCCTTAGCAGAAATCCAAAGTTATCTCATGAAGTCTACAGAAATCAGGGATTTGTTGCTACTAAAAACATCTATGATTGATCAAAGATATTTAAAACTATAATGGCAAGACTTGAATTTTTCAAAGAATAATATTATTCAATAAATAATTGTTTGTAAATACCGAGATATTTTCCCAAAATGACTCAAAATTTTAACTAAAAAAGTATACTACACATTTAATCAAATACAAAATTAAACTAATAAACAAAGAACTAGAATATTATTTTACTATTTTTTTATTTTGAAGTCTACACTTAAGAGAGAAGTCTACTTTATAATTTGATTTTTTTTTAAAAAAAAATCATTTAATATGTATTATAAATTATGTTTAACCATGTTTGTACAATAATTATGGTTTTATAAAAATATATTCATATATGTATGTATTCATAGGATTAGATTTAGTTTTTTTTGTTTTATTGACTTAAATTTTCTTATAAATGTGGAGTTGTGTATATTTTCATATTTGATACAATGGTTAGTTAAGATTTTTGGTTATGACATTTAGAGATTAGAGTTTACAATTTGTGGTTTAGTAGACTTCAAATGAATTCTACTTAATTTTAGGGTATATTAGACTTCTACAGTAACCTGTTAAAATTTGAGATTACAAAATTTAAAATTATTTAAATTACTTTTATTTTTTGTATGCATTAAATTAAAATAATTCTAATTTTTTCTTATATAATTCTATTTTTTTCTTATTTTATATATAAATAAATTAAAATAATAGTCTTCAAACTAGTATTCAAAATTTGTAAAATCATATACTGAAACTATTAAAACAATAGATAATAAATAAAATAATAAAATTATCATAGTGGACTTCCATCAAAGTCTACTCTATAATTTTAAATATATGAGGGATTAATGGGAGATGCGTTTGTGTAAAGTTTGTGAATTTTAAGAGTTGATATATTTTAAAAGTTATGTGGGTTTTGACACTAGCGGTGTTCTTTTAGAAGACGCTGCGTCAGCGGCTAATAACCAAATTTATAACTGTTTTCTTGTTTACTTATCTAGAGACTAACACCGGCAGTGGTGCTTTTGCCTATTAAAACAATCGCAACCACCATTCTAACTGCCGCTACTTTTTACAGCGTTACAGACGACACTGGAAACCTTTGTGAAAATAATCGCAGCGACAGCTTAATTACTTTTCCACCATCTTTTTGTTTATTTTGATGTTCAGTTTTTGATCGCTAGCAGCTGACGCAGCTTCTTCTAAAAGAACATGGCTACTATATATGCATTGACTTATAAAACTTGATCACAATTTTTCTTAGATTGGTATAGATTTTATGAATTTGCATTACCTATTTTCTATCATTTGTTTTGTAAAATAATAAATAAATAATATATATTATTCTAAATTATATAGCATGATTGTTTTTTCAAAATATTTTATTTTGTTAAAAAGTAAAATAATAATGATAATTACAAAACTATATTAATATGATAAAATGAATATTATATTAACATATTTAACTGTATTATGTTTTATAATAATTTATATGTTTTTTTAGTTTTTATTAATTAAATATAAAACAATATAAATATAATTATTTATTCAAAAATGAAATTATATAAAAATTTAATGTATGAATAATATATAAATACACTTATATATTAAACATATAAGTATATAAAATATAATTATATATTCAAAAATGTAAGATTTAATTTTGGACATATAATTTGGATTGAAAGTTCAATAGATATTTGGTAAGAATAATTTTTTATTTTTTTTATTTTTTTATCACATAGATTTTGAAAATCTCATGCATACATATCATATTTTGAAAGTTTAGTCCGAATTCATGTTCTAATAACACTAGATTTAGTTAAAATTAGAGAATCAATATAAACTAAACTTTTTGAATAACAAAGGATTTGAATTGATTTTGAAAATTCTTAAAACAATAACAATGGATTCTATCAAGATTTTTAAAATTCATGAACTAATACCAAGAGAGTGTCAAAAATTTCAAAGTCCATGAGAATTTACTTACCAATAACCCAACCCCTCTAAAACCATATAAATATTTTTTTATTGACATATCTTATTGTTACGTTCATATGTTTCAGCACATTAACATACTAGTTATATGGAAATTTCCTAGAAGAATATTTTTATATAGTTACTTTACATAAACAATAAGAAAAACTAATATGACTCTGTAGAAAAAATATGACGACAAGATATACAAATTGTAAGGTTTCTATAAATATGGATGCAAATGATTCTTAAAATCTAGGAAAAAAATTTCAGTTCTTTCAAAAAATTTCAATTTTTTTTAATCCACAAAATCTACATAAATCATTCTCCCAATAACCCCTCCCACCACCCCCCTTTAAAATGTAAAGAATCCGTGTTTCAATAACACAAAAGTTTAATAAAATTGCAAAGTCTAAATATACTCATTTTTTGAATAATAAAAGATTCTAAAATGACTTACAAAATTATTGTGCCAATAACTAAGGATTTAAGAACAATTATAAAATTACCACACAAATAACATAAGATTTGATTAAGCTTTTAAGAATCATTACACCAATAACAATAGAAATTATAAATTCTTCAAATCTTTAAAAATCACTCTCCCACTAATTGTACTTCACTTGTATAATATTATTATCTTTTTAGCTATCAAATTTATCACGACATACTCTAATCAACCAAAATTGAATTTACCATGATTGTAATACATAAGCATATCAAACTTACTTATAAGCAAAAGACAATAACTAATACACATGTGAGAACAAAAAAATTTACAAAGACTTCTAAAGAAGTCTCAAGAATAAAACTAATAACAAAGACTTTTCAAGAAATCCAAAGAGTATACTTCAAACAAAATCTCATAAAGAGTATCACCACCCATTCTCGGTATATAAACATGTAACCGAGTCATGCTCTGCAAAAAAAAAGTAGACAAAATTAGCGAAAAAATATTTCAAGGGAGTCTACACTTATTAATTAATCACCTAATCAAACAAGAAATTTGATAGTTCCATAATTATGATACATATTTTTGAAATTCATTCAAGAACTTTAGGATTCACTACTACGCTCTGTAAAAAATATAAAATCATGAAAACATGATGAATAGTATTTTATACAATGCAATTCTAATAAAATTTTATACATAGACTTCAAGTTAATCTACTCTATCTGCACAAAGTAGACTTAACTTGCAGTCCACATTTGTATACTGTCAATGAACTGATGAAGTCTATTATTTAGGTTACTTTTTGCAATTAGATAATTTGTAAATTTTTTTATTTGAAAAATTGTGATTTTACACTAGTAAACTTCAAGACAAGTTTGCATAAAAATGTTAATTATGCAATTGACTAGAATTCACCATATTTGACTTTCTAGAGTAGAATTCATCTCTAGTCTATAATTAAAAAAAAAAGAGCTCAGTTTTGCAAAACCAAATTGGATTTTTCACTAGTAAACTTTATTAGACATCTAAAACTATATAAATTCATCTGAAGTTTATTATCAAAGTCAACAGATTAGTTTTGTGTTTGACCAAATCTCAATTAGTTAAATAGTGGACTTCTTCTGAAACACAAAATTAATTTATCTTTGCAAAGCAAATTTTAATGCAATCTCTACTAAAAAGAAGTTTTTTAAGATTAGTGGACATTACGTGAAGTCTATACTTTAAATAAATTTTGGTCACATTTTCATAAAACAAAAAATTAACTTATTTTTGTAGAGTGTATTTCAATGAAATGTCTACTAAAAAAATCAAAGTTTCAGCCAAATACAAAATTAATTTTCCGTATACTTCCACGGTTCATATGAAATATGTTCTGAAAAGTCAAAAATCTGGACAATGCAAAATTGACCTCCTATAAATACACTTCTCTGTAAGTTTAATACTAGATTTTTTTTGCTTTAAAAGGTAAAATCGTAAGCTGTTAGTGAATTCTGCAGTGCAAAAATATATATTTTTCAACGTACAAGTTAGTTTTGAAATTGACCAAATATATATACTTTTCAACACACATGTTAGTTTTGAAATTTTAAACTTCACCTCCAAAACTTTAACTCATAACTCTAAATTCTAAATCTATATTAGTTAATTCAAAGTCAAAAGGTATAAATGTATACTTACACCATTTACTGAAGTTTATTTTGATCATTTTTTCTATAAAAACTATTTTTGTGATAAAAAGTTTTTTAACTTTATTCTAGAGTATTTCTCTAATATTAATGTTCGATGTTTATGGTTAGAAAAATATCTTTTTTCTCACAGTTTTACCTAAAAAAGAAAAATCTTTTTCTCACAGCAGTCTGTGTAATATATAAATAATTTCGAAACAAAATCCGTCGACTATTGATCAAAATGAAAACATAAATTTACCCGCCAGCAAAGGGAATAACGATCAATCAGCATAAAATTTGGCATTAAAATATCATTATATTTATTAAGAAATTCTTGTTAAGAGACAACTAATACTGATGTCTTGCCTATGGGTGGGACGGATCTAGATATTCGGAAAACTTGGATATTTGGATCTGGATTCGCCGGATCCGTGATTTTAATATCCAGATTCATATTTACGTTTGCGAGAATTTAGACTTCGGATATTCGTCTAGATATTGTGACAAGATTCGGTTCCGTAAAAATATTGCAAAAAAATATAAAAAAGTATTTTAAAAATACATAAATATTATACCAAATTTATGAATATATATATGACCTATAATATTAGTTAAATTAAAATATAATACTATAAAATTGATTTTATATATAAATTCTAATATATTAATATTATTATTAATAAAATTAAAAATTTAATATATTTTAAAAATACATATTCGGATTCGGATACTGTATATAAAAATTAAGATATCCTAATCCAAATCAAGTTTGGACATATCTAAAATTTTACTATCCGAATTTAGATCACACATCCCGGATATTCTATTTTCAGAACGGATTAGGATCTTAAATAATAAGTCCCAGACCTAATCCTAGCTATCAAATCCACGATATCACACCGGTATCTCTTTTTTTTTCTGGTCAAAATCACAGCCGTATCATAACAAGATTACCAATATAAGGCACATGTGACACGACAACTAAAATTTTTAATGCCTCATATAATAAAACAGGGTCCATCTCCATGCATATAATATTTTTTTTTTTTTTTTTTTGAAACTAATATTTTTTCTTATTACCCTTACATTTTTTTTTCACCCGAGGATACCCATATCCGAAATCCCAACTAATTTTATGAAGTTCAGTCTGTTGGAGACATGCAAACCCCGTTATTTTATGTGAAAGTTAGATACACACACTGCGTAGTCACACAGATGGACAAATTTAAGTGGTAGATCTTGAATATGGGATGATTAATTAAATCACCTATGTGGTTAAATTACCTTTTTTCCTAATTACAATTTTAGTCCCAGTTAAATCATAATACCCAAATGATGCTCGTGAATCAACTTTCACATATGATTTTATCTATTTTTATCGATGTCCAAATTAGGCTTTCTGATGCATATATTCAAAAACCAATACAGTATATCTAGTTTTTATTCAGTAAGCATAAGCTAAGTTTTTAATTCACGAGAGCAAATTGGGTGATAATAAAGTTCAAAAAAATTGAGTAATATTAATATAAAATAGAACACAATAAAGAAACAGTTAACGTGATGAAGGCGACTCGAGCAGAACTCAAATGGCTAGTGATAGTGAGCAATTAGAAACCGTATCATCGTAGTACAAAGACAAACATGAACAGCTAAAGAAAGTCAGCACCAGAGGTGTTTGCAGGCAAGAAGACAATATAAATAAATAAGTAATTTTGTTCTTAATCCACCACTCATGGATCTTAATGTTTTGTTGCCATAATCTTTTTATTTTATCCTTATTTTAAAAAAATAAAAAAATTAGAATAACTAACCAACAATTGACAACTTAATTATTAGATGCCACAGATCAATTATTTGATATTGTGTATTACTTAGTAATTAGCTATCACGGGATTAATTCATTATATTTTTTTTACATGACTATCATGAAATTGTGGAGACGCTTTTAATAAATGTCAATGACACAAATATATATTTTTAATAGGAGTTGCTTGAATTAATTTAATTAGCATTATTAAAGAGTCACAAATGGAATCAAATACAAAAGAAAAAATAATGTAGAGGAAACTTTTGAAAAGTTAAGTTACAATTTTTTAAATTTTTTTTTTTGAAAAAGTAGGACTTAAAAAAGTAACAGTGGAAAAAAAAGATACTAAATCCGACCAATGTCCAGTAACTTTTAATCTTAACACTGTGCTTTTTTATTTCTTTTCTGCTTTTTCACTTTTAGCTTTGATTTACTTTCTGCTAGATTTTATTTTCTTACTATTTTTAGGTTTTCGTTTGCTTGGTAGAGACTAGAGAGGTGTTAGTGATAGATCCTTGTTTTCTTCAAATATTTGTCTCTAATTCTTTTGTAGATACGTTGGTTGGTGTTGCAAGTGCTGAGTCTCTTCTGTTCGAGGGCGTTTAGATAATATTGTGGATGCAGTCGGAGTGTTTATATGGTTTCATATCCCTTTAGTTGGTTGGTTTAGATCAGTAGAAGCCCTGACATTTGGAAGATCACAAGCTAACAGAGAGAAAGGTTGGTTATGAACCTATGGTATGGGGAGTTTGAATTCAGGCTGATTAGTTTCTAGAAACATAATTTACACCATTAGAATAAATAAATTTTTGAAATAAATTGGTCGAATTTAATATCTATATTATTGAGGGTCACAAGCCTATGCTTCTACAGCTTTCTCTTAGAGTCGAGCGTGGTTTAAATTGATTTCTCGTGCTTCATTATGTTTTGGAGATTATGTTTGAGACTATATAAACATCTTTTCATGTTTTTTTACCTTATTAACTTTGACAAAAAAATATTTTTATACTTAAGAGTTGACTCGTTTAAAAGCAATTGTTACTAATTCAAGTGCAGAAGTTAACAAATGAGTGATTTCAGTTTTTAACGTTATTAAGATATTTACGTGAGTATGTTTGTAGAATACATATGACTAGTTTAAAAAAAGAAATATATGACTAATTAACTAGCAAATTCAGCAATTTCATAGTAAATTAACAATAGTAAAATAATATTTACTTATAAAATATCAAAATTATTATATTATAATAAAATATATAGTTATTATTTTATATAATTAATAATAATATTTTTATTTTAGATAAAAATATAATTTTTAATATTTTTTTTATGAAATTTTAAAAAACTTTTGTTTGATCTCTCTTTTTTTGAAACATGTTTGATCTCTCTATATGTGTATATACTAGTGGTTATAGGAATTTTTTTTAGAAATAAATACAAACTATGACACTTTTAGTAAATATAAATTTAAAATATAAAATATATTCATATACTTATATTTATGATATCAAAATTTTAATTTTAACTTATCATAGATTTTTTTTTGAAATTTTATACTATACTATTCTATTTTATTTTTATTTAGTTTACGTCGTCCGCATAGAACAAAAATGAAAAGTCTATTTTTAATTTTGAAAAGTAAGTCGGAAGTGATTGACGATATTTTGTTGTGATTATTATAAAACATTAACAACTGCAAACACAACAACGTTTGGAAGTGGTAGAGGCAAAACCAATCAAACTTTTATTTTTAGTTATGTTTTATCAGTTTTAAAAACTTAAAGATTATCATATATATGTTTTATCTGGTCCATTTTCAAACTTGGCAAAGAGGAGCAAAAACAAAAGCAGGGACAAAGATAGAAAAGGAAAGCAATATACAGAAAGAATCCAGCCAGGATTGTTAGAGAGACAAAAGCTGAGATCTTAACAAAACAAAGGAAGATAAACAATATTCTTGCCACCTCACTCTTCATCATCTTGGGAGCTTTCATTTTTTCTATTTAGTAAAAGTATTATTTGAAATTGCGAATTTTGGTATGAAAAATAAGATAGTAACAACCAAAACTTATAAAGATCTTAACATTTTTATGAATAATTTTTGGTTTTCTCAGAGACCCAGAAAAAAAAAAGAATAAAACAACAAATAGGATCCAAAAATTAAAAGTACAAAACAAGTCAGAAACAAAATAACCCACAAATAGAACTGTAGTAACGTAAGGAAGGTAGAATCATCATCTCTGGTTCAATATCAACAAAACCCTAGAAAAATCCAAACAAACCCTCAAACCACACTTCAACGCAGAAGAAGCATCATCACCAAAGCCATCACTAACATTGAAGAACGATTCGTGAAGCTCCTCGTCGCGGATGATGATATCTTCTGTGGCCTGAAAAGAAACAACAAAGAAAAATAATAATGAAATAAAAAACCTAACTTGAAGAAGAAGAAAAACAAATGTGTGTTTCTTACTTTTGTAATTTGCTGAGAGCACCACAGTATAAGACATTTGCAGGCGCCCCGAACTCGGTTTTGTTGTTTTCATCTGGATTAACAACTCTAACATATGTTTCTTGTCCAAGATACCAAGAATCAAGATTCTCTGTTCTTAGATTCCAAGCTCCAGGATTGTCCAAAGATATCAAGATCGCTGACCATGCCCCTGGATACACCTACATAAACACAATGCATTTAGAAACTCTTGAGTCTGAACCAGTGCAAGGGACTGAGTTATTACCTGAATAGTTGAGCGGGCGATACCGTCCCATTTGTTGTAAGTTCCTCTACTGTTCTCTGTCCACTCTCCATAGTCCATTCTGCAACCAAAACGATCTCAGTAAGACAAAAAAGCAGAGACTTTCAGACAGAAAGGGAGGGAACTAACTAACTAACTTACCCTACTGCAAAGAAGGCGTAGCCACTCATGTGATAGCTTTGCATCTTAGTGTCATTGTTCTGAAGAATGACTTCCATGAATCCGCGGTAAGTGCCATTGATAATGGAAGTCTCTCTTCTAGGTGGTCCAGTTAAAGGTCTCTTAGGGAAATCAAGCTTATAAACTCCTTTCCACCTTATGCTTATCAGCTAATCTAATAGGTGTTGATGGGTTCACAAATGATATGCCACTAAGTGTTGTCCTTCTCTTCCCATTGATCTTTACAGGAGGCATGTTCCTCAGAACGTACACTTCGGTTACATTGATTGAACCGTATTTAAAAGAGCCTTGTGGGTTAGGACGTGCTCCACTTGCTGAAACATTCCATCTGCAACAAACAACAATAAAAAATCTTGATATAGCTACAAGAATGTTGTGGGTTTGATTCAAAGGTTACTGACCTGATGGATCTTGCTTGATTCATGGAGAAAGTTTTGTCGAACTCGTCTTGTGGTCCAGGTGGTAAGTGACCTGTTGCTTTACCTTTAGAGTTGGTATAGTGTAAGATTCCAACTCCAGTGACTCTTCTCCATATGGTTTCATTAACAATGCGAGCACTTGCAACAATGTAGTAATCAGAGCTTGCGTTTTGATCCATAGTAACCAAGAAGGAGTAAGACTGTCCAACATGAATATCCAAGTTTGTGTAGTTTTGTTGAACTGTGTAGGATCCTTCGGATTCCGCAAGAACTAAGTTGTGACCTTGGATCCTGAAGTTCAAACTGGTAGATATTCCAACATTCGACACTCGAAATCTATAAGTTCTTCCTGTTATTGTCACAAGAGAACAGCATTTGTTATAAACCAAAACAAACAAAGACTCTTTGATCTAAGAGAGCTAATGAATGTACTCACCAGGATGGACTGTGATGGTTTCGAAATCGATTCCATCAGGAACAAGAGTCTTATTGTATTGGTAAGGTCCTTTGCCATTAATGAGAACTCCATCAGGCATTCCAAGATCTTTACCATCATCTAAAGCCTTCCTCAAAGCCTAAGATGTTCAAACAAACTTCAAGAAAATGTGGTTTGCTTGCATTCCAAGTAAAGAACCGGCAAAAAAAAACTACTAACCGTGTGGTTCCTTGTGTACCAATCACCAATGGTAATGGTGATATCTCCCTCTGGAGTGGAGAAAGGGACTGGAATAACGGATCTAGGGTTGACAATGAAGGAGCCAAAACCACCAGAAGCTCTTTGGAAATGGAGAGATGGGAAGTAGAAGAAACTACCAATCTGGTCCTTAACTTGAAACTCATAAGTCCAGTTCCACTTTGGTGGGATTGGACAGTTAGTTCCTGCAAGTCCATCTTGCCAAGAGACACGTCTCTGTTGGATTCCAGACCTGTTCCAACAATCAAAACACATTCATTTCATAAAATCTTTTAAGAAGACAAGCTTTTTGTGAATCTCTTACCAGTGAAGAAGAAGCCCCTCATCTAACTTGTTTCTCACATTCACGACTAGGTTTTCATTGGTTGTGACATTGATTGTAGGACCAGGAAACTTTCCATTTATAGCAATGACCTGACAACAGAATTAAGAAAGAAAATTAAAATGTTTTTAGATCTAACAGTTAAAAAGACTGAAACTTTTGTCATATATTCAGGTGGAGACTAATTAGTCAATTTTGAGTTTTAAGAGCACCATTAGTCATCATAGTATCTCAGAGGGTTTCTGACAATTAAAATTAGGAATTAAAATATTGAAAGAAAGGAGAGAATGAGAAACGATGTAATTCATTAAAAATATTTAAAATATAATTATAAAAACAAAGATTATGATTTTATTATTGTTGAGAAACGACAGTTAAAAAGAACTGGAAATTTTCTGGAAAGTAAAAGTGAAAATGGGTTTCTTGTTGATGAATAATGAAGTATCTCCCTGAAAGCAAAAGAAAGGTTAGAAACTTTTGAGATATCTGAATTTTTTTAAGCCACAAACAAAGATACAAACTTCATCAAAGTGTGATAAAAAAACTGTTGATAGTAAACTGAAAGTTAGATCTCCAGCTCATAATTAAGGATCTGAAAAGAAATTAATACCTTATTTTCTCAAAATTGAATAATGTACAAATAAATACCCACAAAATCCAAACTTTGATACAATCTCTCTTTATCAAAATATTGGGAAGAAAAAAAAACAATTTTTTGGTGAACTAAAAGTTAGATCTTGAGCTCATTGGAACTACAGTAAATTGAGGGTTTTTTAAAATGTGGATAAATCTACAAGAAAATTTCCAAAAGGTTCAAGCTTTGAGCAAACAGATTCAGAATCTCAAATCCCAAATTTAAAATCAACAGAAACAGTAGCAGAAATTAAAGATCTAGAAAAAGGAAGAAACCAAACCTGTTGAGGAACACCAAGTGGAGAAGCAGTAATGTAAGAGACTTCAAAGTTATAGAAAGCATATGGATCTGCAGCATAGCAGAAACTGAAGTTCACCAAGAACATAAGAAGCATATGGATCTTGTACAAATCCATTTCCTGTTTTCTCTGCTTTTCTTGAGCAATGTAGTTTAAGATTGTTTTATTATCTGTATTGTGTGAATTTACATTATCAGATTTGAGGAAAAGGGAGTACAGAGTGGGAGAAAGTATAAGCTATAAAGGAAAGAGACAATCCCTGCGACAGATATAGACAGAAGAGAACGGCTATAATTCTAGGTTACCTAATTAATTAATTATCTTCGGAAAATATTTTTTTTTTTACCTGAAAAAGCCGCGCAACGCGCCTATAATTGTTGCATAATGTGAAGAAAAAAAATAAACTCAAATAATAATCAATCAAATACCATTCTCTCTTGTTTGACGAAATAATAAGAAGAAAATAAAAACTAGAAAAATAATTGACACGGAGATAGAACTTAAATTTTATATAAATGAGTATTATAATAATTAACTGTATACGATTATAGTATTGTGGTAACTTGTCCGTTATAGTATAGCCGATATAAATGATAACAGTACTGCATGACAGCGAAAAAGAATGGCTCCAATATGGTTGACAGTTTTTATATACTTTATTTTCCACCGAAAATATTTATTTTTATTTTCTTTATTCATCATAATGAGCTGTAAATTTTCATCACATAGACCACGATTCTCTATATAATATATCACACTTTTGAGGGATCTTTAATATAGTACCATCATGCATATGTTTTATAGGGCGATGATGCAGTTCCATATGAATCTTCATAAGATAGATAAAATTATCAATTGTTAAATTATTTTTATAATGTTATTCTTTACATAATACTCTCTCTTTTTTGTAAAAATAATTATTTTATATCTTTTACGCATATTAAAATAATATATACAATTTAAATTACTAATGCATATTTTTTGTAACTTATAATTTCCCATAACTTTTAATCAATAGAATTTTAATTATTTTTCAAATTTTACATTTTATCATTAGTTACTACTTTAAAATGTAAAAAGCTAAAACTTTTTGAAGCAATATTTTTTTCTAAAATTTGAACCTTTAAAAATGGAGGAAGTATATATATATTCTAAAATATCGTTAACATGGTATAAGAAATACCATCAACGTAGATTATAAAATGGTTTACAGCAGAAACGTAAAATTTGATATGACAAATATAATTATCAGCTATAAAATTATTTTTATAATAACTTTTATAATTTGTAATAACATAATCAATATCTATAATTATTATTATATATATATATGTCTATCTCTCATATTATATATATATATATATATATATATATATATGTCTATCACCCAACGCGTCTTTCTAACCGATGATTGCAAATTTACACTGATTGTGGGGGATTATTGTTAAGAAATAATGATTCATTTTGGTAAGAAATAAGAACTAAATAAACATTTACTATGATTTAATAATTTGTCCGTTGTAGGAAGTGCACTATGTACGCAATAACCACGTGTTTTTTTTGTCGACTGTAACTTAACATTTACATCACTAAGTTAATATGGGGTAATTAAAAAATTTAAGTGAAGATTGTATTTGACCGTTTAAACAAAGCCATCTGTGAAAGAGATAAGATCTGTTAATGGTGGGCTACTTTGCGAGAACCATGTGACTGCCAGACAAAATGGTAATGCAACCAAAAATAAATAGTTTTGGTTTTTTTAGGGTGAACTTGCGTAATGTCAATAGTGGAAAAAAAAACTAAAGCATCTTCAACATTTGGTTTTATGTTTATTTTCAGAAGTTCACGTTTTCAAAATAAATAAATTAACATTTTGTCCAATAATTTACTTTATTTTCTCTTTACAAATATTCCAAATATATTACATTCTAATTTATTATTAATAAAAATTATTTTTCATTTTTCCTAAATATTAATCAGTTATATTTTTTTTACCAATGATCTAACATAATTACTATTCAATATAAATTAAACATAATCATATTATAAAACTATTACATTACATAAATAAATAAACAAAGAACATCTTATTTATAAAAAAATCATCATAAGTATATTTACTATAAGTGATTAAAAAAATTATTTTAAAGCAAGATGCTTATTTATCTTTTTTTCTTCTTAATTGGGCTAAACTTTTTTAGAAATTACTTTCCGGTATGAACATCTTTTTTGTCAGACTTTTGATTTCATTAAAGCCCATAAAGGGGCACCATATAGAGGCATCTCCTCCAATGCCCTCAATTGTCAAAAGGTAATCTTATGAGGATACATAATTAAATAGAAAATTAATTGAATTATTTTTAATCGAAATAATAAGAAAATGACGTAAAACCTGTAAAAAGTTGAGATAATTACAACTTCTACCTGAGTCAAATCTAGGTGAACCGGATCTTTTGGTAAACCAATGAAATCGAAATTGTCAAACCATCTAACCATTATAACCAAACCAAATCTGTCCGGGTTCCATCAAAATCGTGATAAAACAATTTCCTCACCATCCATCAAACCCTAGTTCCCGAAATCATAACATTCGATCCTCCATTTGATTCTCTTACGATACAACAAACAACATCGATATCTTCGAAAGATGGTGGAAACGAGGCGAGGCAAGAGAAAGAAGAATCCAAAGCAAGGAGAAGATAAGAAGGCGAAGTCTGTGAAAGTGAAGACGATAAAGAAGACAACAGAGAAAACGACCGATGTATCAGAGCCGATAAATGTTCTTGTCGATGCTGTGGCAGCGGTTGAAAGAACAGACGACTCTGAACTGAGCAAATTTGTTCCTGAGGTTCCTCCCGCTCCTTCGATGAGTCGGAGTGGAGAAGCAGACAACGAAAGTACCTCTAATAAAGACATCGAAGAGGAGGAGAAAGCCTCTGATGAAGACAATGTAGGTGAGCATGATGGATGTAATGAAGAGGAATCTGGTGATGGTGATAATTCAGGTGATGAGTCTGGTGATAAATCTGGTGGTGATGAGTCTGAAGGTGGTGTGGGAGAAGAGGTAACAAATGAGCAAATATGAATTTGATATGTTGTATTTTGTAGAACTATGGAATAGGCAGTAACATAGGATAACTAGATAATGAGATTATTGTATAAAACTAGGAAAACATTGGATAAGTAGATAATATTAAGAAAACATGGTAAAACAATAAGATTATTCTATAAAACTAGGAAAACATTGGATAACTAGATATTACTAGGAAAACATGGTAAGACATTGATATCTAGGAAATTTTGAAAAAAATATATATACAGCTTTGTAATACTATTGCTATAACTCGAATATAAATGAATGTTATTTGCAGGCTATTGGTGGAACCGAAGGAACCGAGGCAATCAAACCAGTTAGAATGTTCTTCTATGAGTCGGAGTATAAGAAACAAATTAAGCTAGGGACAAGGTGTTTCATAGCAGGGGCTATTAAGACATTTCAGAAACTGAAACCAAAGCTCAGTAACGTTGAGAGGAACTGGTTTGAGGATCATCCTCAATTCAGGCATTTTTTCCACATGAAAAGCGAGAGTTATCACAAGGTTCAAGGGATGTGGATGTTTTTACTGCGGACTTGCGATATCATGAGGCAGAAAGAAGTGTGGTTTATTGTAAACGGTGTTCCTATCCGTTACGGCTTGAGGGAACACACATTGCTATCGGGACTAAACTGTTGCAACTACCCTCTTGGCTACAAGGAACGTGGTAGCACAAAGTTCGTGGAGCGGCATTTCAAGGAAGGAGAATTAATAAGGCTGGAGGATGTGAAAGCAAAGCTGGTGGAAATGGGACCCCATAGAGACAGGCTGAAGATGGCGGTTCTATACTTCTTAGGAAGTGTGGTTTGCGCGCAAACGAAGGTTGCAACAGGCGCAAAGAATGTATTGGAATTTTTTCAAAGAGCTGTGGATGATCTTGAATTCCGCAGGACCTTTCCATGGGGTAGATTCTCCTATGATTATATGTTGAAGGAAATCTCTCACACCATGGATCATTTTGGAGGGTTGGTGAAAGAGAAGACACTATGGCCTCTTCCAGGTTTTTGTGTTCCACTGGAGGTATGAAAAAGAAGTAGATGATTATAGCAATTGTATACCAAGGATGCTAATTCCTATAAATGTTGTGTGTTTGTAGATTCTTGCATTCGAAGCAATTCCTAAGTTGGGAAAGGCGTACAGAGAACCTATTGATGGAGCTGATGAAAACTGTCCGAGGATGTGCAGGTGGTCATTCAAAGCCACTGGAATGAGAGGGGTGCCTTTATCAGAAATATATAAGGAACTGGGTAACGAAACTGTAAGTGTTCTCTTTGTTTTGAGTTTCTGTTTAAGTGTTTAGTTGAAAAAACATAGGAATAACTACTAATAACTATGAAAAGTTAAGGAAAACTACATATAACTATAAAAACTTAGTGAAAACTTCATATATGAGAAATAATGGAAAACTACGTATAACTATAAAAACTTAGTGAAAACTAAGTATAAGTATGAAAATTTAAGGAAAACTACGTATAGTGATATGAATCATGTTGTATTTTTTGGACTGACATGATATTGACAGCATCATCCCCACGAAGACTGCAGAAGAAGACTCTCTCTTGGAAGAAATTTATGAAGTTGATGACGATGTTGATAAGCCCGATATTGCTGTCGAGAGTTGGGAAAAGCGACTGAGCGAAGGATTGGCGGTCTTTTTTGAAGACATGTACGAAGCAGATCTTACTGCCCGAGAAAAACAGACAGGACCAGTAGAAGAGGCCCAACATATAGTTCATAATACCTCTGAAGGAGGAGAAGTTTCAAGGATGATGAAGATGATGAAGAAAATGGTGAAACAGCTAGGGATAGTTCAGAAGAAGGTTGACGACTTTGATTCAAGATTGGGCACAATAGAGGAGTTTGTGAAGGAAGTGCAGAAAGGCCAAAAAAAGAAGTGAAAATGTTGTTTTATGAAGTAGACGAATTATGTGTCTTTGGTGGGTTTTGTAGTTTTTTGGATTTAGAATTTGATTATGACTACTATATGACGGATGTTGTGGACTAAGATAACATAAATGTCTTTTAAATTATGTTTAGACAAGTCGACACAGAGATACAACATAACATAACATTATTTTTAAAACATAAACTCGTACAAGTCTTAACAAACAGTCTAGACTTGTATTATCCGAAATGAAGAACATAGACATAAGTTTTAGCACCTAGAATAAGGCTCTTGAGCTCTGCCTCTCTGCAACCGAGAATCTCATGGACGGGTAATAAGGCGCTTGAGCTCTACAATCTCTTCAGCCATATCGTCCACCTTCCTCCTTAAGCGCCCAATTTCTTGCTCAACACCGAAAGCCCATGGCTGACGAAAGTGCATCCCATCGTCCTACAAGTTTAACATAGTTTCACTTGGTATAACTTAGTTTGACTTAGTATTTTGCACTTAGTTTCACCCAATATAACGCAGCTTCACATAGTTTTACGACATAATCAAAGATAACCGACAATAATTACCTTGTAGGACTTGCAAGTGAAGTACCTTCTCCCAGGTAAAGTATCAAAATCTGATGGATACTTTGGATTTGGAGAAGCATCCTGTATGATTTCTTCGCCACATGGGCATCGGGTTGGAATACCATACTGGGCATCGGCAATGAACCCTAGCATGTCGCAATGTTTCTTCAACTGCTTCATGTGCCTGTATTCTTCGTACGGGTGAGTCATGATGCAAAGAGAAAGAGTGAGGAGATGTGTGTGATTAGCGCACTCGGGAGAGAGAACTTGACAAAGTGAGAAGACTCCAATGTCGTAATGATGTCCAGAGATGAAAGCAGATAGAATCAACTTTTTAAAGCCAAAAAAATTAAAATTAACTGTGTTTTTTTGTTTAGGCGGCAATTTTTTTTATATTTTCCCTCTAACAAAATTACTTATAGTTATACAGAAGTTTCGGGTATTACTAATGTTCTTCATAGTTCTACTTTTGGTGATTTCAAATAATTCCAGTTTTACCTATCATTTTAATTTGTTAAATTAGTTTTACAATTCAGTTTTCTGTATTAAGATGTAAGGGTATGTGATTAGCTCAATAATATGTTTAAAATCACGATTTTTGAAGAATGCTCTTTTATAAGTTGGTCTTACTAAGAAAATGTTCTTAGAAATACAATGGTGTGTAACAGAATGTGGAACTATGAGTTTTTTATTACATGTTATTTTGACTATGGTTTTTTTAAAAGTTGTTTTCAGTAATATTTTTTAGTTACAGTATGTGTTATACAAATCAAAAGTTGAATACTGATATATTTTAATCTACCATGAAAGCAATAAAAATAATATCCAATAAGCCGTAGTATTCCATAGTTTTACATAAGCGGAAACCAATAATTACACAATACAAAAGATGAAGCCGTAGTATTCCATAGTTTTACATAAGCAAATGTCGTTTCATTCAGCAGGATTGCGATCCCTTCCAAATAACAACCAACTGAAACCAAAATTTTGCCTCGGTCGCCGTTTGTTTTGCGTCCTTTTACGCCGTTCTCCAACTGAGGGATTCCTCTTATCCTTTTTCCTTCCTTTCCTTTTGAGTCGATCCGGAGGTATGATCTGAAGCTCTTTGATGTGATCTGGTACATTCCAATCAGACCTATCGGGCACAGAATAAAGAGTTTTGTAATAAGCCAATGCCCAAAGTTTCGTCCAGTAATATTTTGAGCACAACTCATGATACTCTATTCTCACTTCACGTCGACGACCATGACCAGCATCAACCTCAAGGAAAAATAAGTAAGCAACTAGTCCGTGAAGACAAGGATACTTTTCATAGTCATACACCTTGCAGGTACAACTCTTACCTATCAAGTTCACCAAATAAGTCTTCCCATCATCTTTGTCGGTTACCTCATACTCAAGCTCATAACTATTTATTTCACGCACTGGTGTTTTCTCAGGTATGCCCCAGAGGTTGTGCAAGTGAATCTCTACAAGAGGAACTAGTTTGGTATCAATCGATCCAGACACAGCGTCCTTCCGATGTTCATTAAACCACTCGGAAAATTGTTTGATGATTGTATCTATCATTGGTATCAAAGCATACCTCCTTGCATCCTTAAACGTGCTGTTCATTGACTCCACACTGTTGCTAGTGTCCAAGTTGTATCTATCACCTGGGAAAAAAACCCTTGCCCATGTCTCTTTCTCACAATGCTCCTCAACATACTTGTACGTTGAAGGATATCACACTTTAAAGGCTGCATAAGCAGAGTTAAACTCAGCCACCGTGTAACACTTAGCCAACTCCATAAATTTCCATGCGACTAGAGCTTTGTTGGTGTTAGAAGCATTTGCTCTCACATTCTGGGCCATATGCCATATATAATGGTCATGGTGAGCTTGTGGAAATACATTAGCTACCGCTGTGATGAGGCTCTGGTTTTTGTCGCTCATAAAAACTAATTCAGAAGAGTCTGGTATAACACTTTTAAGCATCTCAAAAAACCAAGTCCAACTAGCATTATTCTCACCGTCGAGGACACCAAACGCAAGGGGATAATGGTGACGATTAGGATCTTGAGCTTTGGTAAAAACTAGTACACCCCCATATACATTCTTCAAAAAGGTGGCATCCACGACTATCACTTTCCTCATGACCGCAAATCCTTCAATGCAAGCTACCAAAGCTATGAAGAGGTACTTGAATTTATTTGCCTCATCCAACTTCACACTTGTTGTTGTTCCCGAATTGACCTGCTCTAACATGTACAAGTAGCTATACAACAACTTGTAACTGTCTTCTGAACTACCACGCAAATGAGAAATAGCTAGATTTTTTCCTCTCAGGGCTGTGGAATATGATACAGTTACACCAAGTCTTAACTTTAGAAGACTTATGATATCTCTCGGAACATGAGTTCTCACTTGTCCAGGATATTCCTCATTTAAAAAAGATGCAACTAATTCCGCTGAGCCTTTCCTCTTGCTGTTGCTGCTTTTACTTTGACTGGTTCGAGAGCATGTATGCACACCTGTGTAACTCCTAACTGAAAACCCATTTCAGTATGTGGAATCTTTGCAGCTCGCAAACCCCATTTACAACTTCCTTCACAACATTTTATCACCAATCGACTACGATCCGAATTTTTGGTAACGTAACGAAAGCATTCACCAAATGCAGCTCTATCAACCATCTCTTGAATTGCTTTCTTACTTGGAAATTCCTGAAGCTTTCTAAGACCCAAACCGTCTTCCCATTCCTCTATAACCTGACTAGATTTTTCTACAGGTGGCTGCTCAATATACCTATCTGCAAAACCAGTGTCCATATCAGCAACAATATCCGTCGCAGCTGCAGTGTCCATCTCAGTTGTGGTGTCTGTCTCAGCTGCGGTGTCTGTATCCATACAATCATCTCCTGTTTTACCATCATCATTCTCTGCCTCTATCACATCCTTCTGTTGATTTGCTTGCCCGTCTCCTACATACAAAGTTATGGCTTAGGTCCCATTTCATCATCAATTCCCTCCAACACTTGGTAGTTCATACCAAACAAACTTTCTCCCACTCTTGACAGCTTTTCTAACTCCTCCGATCTACTCGTCTCCTCCACAAACAAAAGACTTCTACGGTTCTCTTTATCAATGGTCGTTAGGTAGACAAACAAATCCTCATCATCACAAATATTTTGCTCTTCCTCACATCCAACCACCATCGGCATGTACCTCAATGATAGTTTAAACTTACTTTCATCCAATGCAACATTTTTGTACATCCTTTCTTCTATCATTGCCAAACTTATATCTCCCACTGTCGTCTTTAAGGTTACACTATAAATGCGACCTTTGAATTTGAAATGTATGCTCACGTGTTTCGCCATTGTAGGGTCCTACAAAAAACAACACAATGAGTTAGCTACATTTATACCAGTTGTTCTGAGTTCTACCAAGTTATCTACAGTTATATCAAGTTTAAGCTAGTATAGTACAAATATCAGTTCTACTAGTTATACCAAGTTATGCTTCAACAAGAATTGTTTGGTCCGATTGAATTGAGATCTCGGTGCCAATCTAACTCACAAGTGAGACCATTCACCTCCATACATTCAACCGCATGCTTGCATTGTATATCAATTTCATATACAAATCAACCAAACGAACCCAGAACTAATAGCGTTTCAACAAATCCATTTACAAACCTTGTATCTCATTTCTATCCAATGTAGTGAGACTCGCGGAGGAGAGAAGAACTAACCTGCATTTCGACCTGCCCCGTAGGAATGTTCGCCGGTGGAAACGTTGACGTTCGAATGTGTTACCGGAGAAGCTATCGACGTCGATAGCTTCGTAGCTAGCGGCAGAGGAAGAAAACAAAACGAGCTAGAGTCAACTCCTCCAGTGCTTCAACCTCAATTGCTTCGTAGCTGGCTTTTGGTTTACGGAGAGTACGAAGAGAAGACGAGCTGAGAGGAGGCGAGATGAGGCTTCCTGATTTTTTTTTCAATTTGAGCATTTCTGATTTTTTTAATAAAACCAAAAGCCAAACCACCAATTTTTCCCTCTAACCGAACCAACCCCTACTCGAAATTTCAATTTCTTTCATCCACCAAAGGACATTTTCGACTTTGCAGAGTGACTTAATGAAATAGGGACATAATAGATTATAAGAGCCCATAAGAGAATTACCTTTTCACAACTGAGGGCATTGGAGGAGATGCCTCCATCATATATGACAAATAAGCTAAATATAAGAGAAGTCGGATGAAATTAAAGCACAAGCCCACACTTTTTAAGATATGTTTGCTTAGGGCTTGATTAGAAGAACATTAGCATAAGAGTTATGCTCTTTGCATTTAGAAAATCATTTACAAGATACTAGTGCTCTCCAAATGCTCTTTGTTCAATGATCTCATATAAAGCTTTTTGATAGAGCATTTGCGATTAGAGTATATAAAAATCTAAAAATAATTATATATAATTATTTTATTTTTATTTAATAATATAAAATTATAAAAATATTGTTTTTTAAAATAAATTTTTCTGTTAAATATTGCACATTTAAAATATAATATAATAATGTAATTATACATATCATTCATTAATTTTAATAACATAATTATATATATTTATATATTATAAATATAAACATATGTATATTATTTAAAATAAATAAATTATATATCATATATTATTATTATTTTACCAATAGATAAATAATGATAATGTATATATATATATATATATATATAATATAATTTATTTTATATGCTTATCCGAATAGTAGGAACATGTATCAAGCATCACCAACAACACCACTTTCCTGAGTCCATATATATATATATATAATTAATTTATTTTATATGCTTATCCGAATAGTGGGAACCTGTATCAAGCATCACCAACAACACTTTCCTGAGTCCTACATGGAAGGATCCAAACGGACATGTACACAAAAGGAAAGTTCTAATGAAGGAAGAAATCAAGTCTCTCCCTTTGTAGCAATCGTCACAGAGGCTACAACCGTGATCATGATTGGTTGTTTAACTTTAGGTAAGGCTTTTGCTACTGATGAAGGATAGAATCAAAATGAGTTCTGTAAATATGTTAAGAATTTACATATTTAACTAACCAATTATATAATTAATGTTGTTGTGTTTGTGTTAGACTATGCTGATTGGGTATGATTTAAGGTTTCAAATATTGAAATTGCAGGAAAAATACAAAATACGTTCGAATATTTGAAATTGTCCTCATAAGATAGTTCTCTATATATGTTTCTATAAAGATAGTTCATTATTTTTAACATAAAATTGTCTGTTTTGTTTGTGCGTGAGTTCAAAACTGTTAATTGTTTTCGTATCCAGTTTTTCAAAACTTGAGTTGGATAAAGTGAGTTTGAATATTTGATTTTTAGATCACCTTATATTTGACCTCTCATAAAGTGGGATGAACAATAACCTATAACATCAGCTATCCAAATCGCTCCATCATAAACGTATACATGATGTACTTTATTGCTAATATGTGTTTTGTATGGACAGTCTTGGATCACTAGTTTATTGTTCTCTCCCTAAGGTATTGCTAATATGTGTTTTGTATAAGCATTTTGCTGAGATCACATTAGAACCTAACAGTGTACCAATTCCACCTGTAGAGCGACAAGTGGTCTTGCATCCAGCCCAATCCGAGTCACTGTAACATATCAGCGTTGAAGTTGCAGTGGTCTTGATCCTTATTCCCATGTTAAATGTTCCTTTAATATATCGAAGCATCCGTTTCAAGAGACTAATGGTCTGACTTGGTTGGTTGATACATCTTTTAACAAATATAATTCACAAAGAACTGAAGATCCGGTCTGGTCAGTGTCAGGTACTGCAACTTACCAGCAAGCCTTCTAAAATATGAAGGCTCAAGAAACAATTCGTCATGACAAGGAAGGTTGTCTAGTTTCAGAGGAAGTGGTGTTGGCATTGATGCACAATCTCTCATTCCTGCATTGATAAGTAGATCATATGCGTATTTAAACTAGTTTAAGAAGAGTCAATTCTCACAGTGATGAACCTGAATTCCGAGAAAGTAGTGAATAGTCCCCATATCTTTCATACGAAACACAGAGCTGAGCTCTGCAAGAAACTGTCCTATCAACACCTCATTGTTCCCCGTAAGTATCATGTCATCGACTTAGAGAATAAGATATATCACATCCATTCCTATGTGATACACAAACAACGAAGGATCCGAGAAGCTACATTGAAAACCAAACTCCAAAAGAAATGTGCTGAACTTGTCAAACCAAGCTCTAGGCGCTTGCTTTAAACCGTATATGGCCTTTTTCAGTTTCCAAACATAGTCTGCTCTAGTTGGATCAACAAACCATGGAGGTTGTGTCATGTATGCTGATTCCATGAGATCACCGTTCAAGAAAGCGTTCTGAACATCCAGTTGTCTAATGCTCCATTTATTAGTCACTGCAACATGCAAGACAGTCCTTATAGTTGATGTTCTTACCATTGGACTAAAAGTTTCAAGAAAATCTACGCCTTCTTCTTGTTTATTACCTTTAGCGACCAATCTTGCTTTCAGTTTAAGAACACTTCCATCACCATTTAACTTCTTTTTGTAGATCCCTCTACAACCCAATGGGTTCTGTCCTTCTTCAGGTGGGAAAAGTTCATAGGTTTCAGTTTTGTCCATGTTATCCATCTTTGCTCCCATTGCTCCATTCCATCATGGATTAAGAAGTTCTGCCTTAACACTCTTTCAAGATAATTGGACTTTACTGTCACCATAGCATATTTTGGATTTGGTTTGATAATACCAGTTCGAGCACATGTGGTCATATAGTGAGGAGCTTGGACTACTTCAGGAACCACCAGAGCTATCACTTCTCGAGACTGATCATTTTTTACAATAGGAATCTGAGGTTCTTGTAGAGCATGAGAATTCTGCATTCGTACCGACTGAGTAGGTAAATCCTCTTTTGTTTCTTGTTGACTCGGATCCTCACACTCTTCATTGATGTACATTAGATTTTTGCTCTCCAGGAGTTAAGCAAAGCAAAATAAATCTTGAGATTATACCTGCTGTACACGTCCGCAAAGGGAAAAACATTATCGTTGAACAACACATGACGAGATATATAGAACTTTCCCGTTGGGGGATACAAGCACTGATATCCTTTATATTTCTCATTGTACCCCAGGAGCGCACACACCAATGACTTAGGATAAAGTTTATTCTTCATGTAGGGTCGAATATATGGATAACATTTGCAGCCAAATACCCAGAGAGATTTGTAGACTGGAGGTTTGTCATTTAGAAATTCATACGGACTCCTCCTATCTTGAACTACAGATGGCAAAAGGTTTCCAAGAAACGTTGTAGTAAAGAAGGCCTCAACCCACATGTTTTGAGGAATTTTACTCTCAAGCATCATGGTGATTTCCAACTCTGTTATGTGTCTATGTTTTCTCTCTGAGATTCCGTTTGTTGAGGAGTGTGAGGACATGACAGCAGTTGTCTAATACCACAGACCTTGAGATGATTCAGAAACTGCTTGCTTATGAACTCACCCCCTCCATCACACTGAAACTGTCCAATTTTGTGTTTATATTGATTCTCAACCATACTTTGGAATCACATGAAGATAGGAAAGAAGTCTGACTTGAGCTTTAGGGGATAAAACCATGTTTATCTGGAGTAATTGTCAACGAAAATAACATAGTATTTAAATCCTTGAGAGGAGACAAGAGGACTGGGTCCCCACAAATCACAGTGAATTCTCTCTAAGGGATGATGGAAACATATACAGAGTCCATAAATGGAAGCTTAGAACTTTTTCCTAAATGACAAGAATCACAACATAACCGTGTGCGTGCCTTATTCATTACTATGGCTGAACTTCTAGACATGTGTTGAAGGACATCCATGTGTGTATGACCCAACATTGTATTCCATAGATCTTCTTTTGTTGCATGTTTCCTTGTAGAGGAGAAGGCTTTGAACCGAGCATCCCTCAACACATAAAGATCCTTATCCCTTCTTCCTTGAGTTATCACTCTCTTTGTTGCCTTTTACTTAACACAGACAAAGTCATAATCGAACGTAAACTCACATGAATAATCAGAGGTAAACTTTGACACATATAACAGTGATCTAGTGATACCAGGACAGAGCAACATATCATTAAGAGGTAATGTACCTTGTGATGTTTGAAGACCAACATAACCGACATGAGGGATTGGAAGAAAGTCACCATTTCCCATTATTACTTGATCATTACCAATTTATGGTTCAGACGACTGTAGGTGATTAGTGTTGTTTGTAATGTGGGCTGAAGCTGCAGAATCAGGATACCAATCGTGACCTGAGAGCTGCTCTTAATCAGAGAGTATCATGGTTGTGAGAGTAGTATGAATAGGTTTTGGTGACTGATAGTCTTGATCAAATCTATTGTAGCACCGTGCTGCAGTGTGACCATATCTTCCACATATATGACAATTATGTCTCGTATTGTTGTTTGAGACAAATCTTCCTGAAATTGTTGTTGAAAACCTCTTCCTCAGGTTGAATAATTTGTGTTTCCTCTGCCTCTGTAACTACCCCTGAAATTGTAGTTTCTACGACCTCTAGTGTTATAACCTCTACCAGAATGAAAATCAAGGTGTAGAGTCACTTCAGTAGTGTGAGTATACGACTAAAGCTTGTCGTCGAACGTAATGAGCTTAAAGACTGCATCTTCAAAGCTCATCCGAAGAGCAGAGTCCAAAGGATGCTCAATAACAGTGCAAATGGATTAATATTCCTTGCTTAAACCACTTAATGCACCATAAATCATTTCTTTTTCTGTTATCGGACATTCTATTGAGTCTAGTTGATCACAAACTCCTTTCACTTCAATTAAATAATTAGTCACAGACATGTGACCCTTAGTCATACCTTGGAGTTTTCTTTGCAAATCCAACTTGCGAGTTGCAGAAACTCTATTATACTTATGTCCAAGACTATGCCAGAACTCCTGAGCTGAGTGGAGACCGTATACGGATCGAAGAGCTTCTTCTGACAACGAACAAAAAAGCCAGGCCATGACCAAATGATCTCGACGTATCCACTTAACAAACTCTGGATTTGCTTCTTTTGTGACCAGATCACCGTTTCTTCTTGTGACTGTTGGTGGTGGATGAGGAGAAGATCCATTGATAAACCCGAGCAGATTCTGACTTGACAAGAACGACTCGAACTGCGTCTTCCACAGAAGATAGTTCGAGGATGAGAGCTTCATAGTAACACACTGCGAGATGCTAAGAGACGGAGTATAGGCTGTTTCTGAAGGCTCTTCCATGGCTTTGATACCATGTGAATGCCAAGGAATCAACAGAAATGAAGAATACTCTATTTTATTTAAAAAGGATTTGACACCCAACATCAGAGACTCATTACATCATTTATATACCATCCTAAATCTTATCCACACAGTCAAACATCAGCACATGACTGCATAACTGTTAAGGACGGCGAATCTATTTGTTGTAACGATCCCTTGAGGTGGCACGATCGTATGAGAGAGCTGTGCGTTGAATGCTTTAGCAGAAGACGACGAGGAAGAGTTTTTGGGTTGAGACTGAGTAACGGTCACCTAATTTTCTTGTGTTTGGGCTTTGTCAGTAGGCCCAACATTGATGTTGCTTTTACTCATTTTTTTGGGTCAAATTAATCTCGATCTATTAAAAAACTAATCTACATTCTTCTCGCACCAATTTGCTGATGAAAAATTGTCTACAATTTTGCTGATGAAAAATTGTCTACAATTGTGTTTTGATGAGGAGGTGCGCTTAAATGATCTGTTCTCCTATTTCTAAGGATGAAATACTTTTCTCCATGTTTAGCTATGACAGTACAACCCATGGAATGTCGAGATGAACAGAATGTGATTTGTTATATCATCTTCCCTCAGTTGTTCGTTAAAATCGATGCCTATTTCGTTAGCTGGTTTATGGTTATTGATTTATTTTTTCATCACGCTTTTGGTTGTGGTCAAAATTTAACATAGACCATTGACGAAGGGATGGGTTAAAGGCAAGAAGCTTAACTTAGACCTCATTCTATAGTTGATAGTTTTATTTATTGTTATCAGGAAGCAAGGGGATATGCTGTATATGAAACCATAACATCTCACATATCCTTCACGCGAAGCAAAAAAATAAAAACTATAGAGGTGATATAGGTAATATTTGAAGATCCACTTTAGTTTATGTTATTTAAATAAAGAAAGAGTTAATTTGTTCAAAAAAATTGTTGCTATATGTTCCAGTGACAAATTAGATTTAAAAACCACCTTACGAATATGCATTTTTCATATCTTTACGAATTCTTAGACTTATATCTAATACACTATTGACATTACTGATTTCAATATTATCAAATATTATATGTCAGTTTACAAATTTTACATGTTATACCTTTTTAAAGAATATATTTGTACTAAATAGTTTTAAAAAAAATAATACATAAAAATTAACATGGCATAATAGATATAAGCATATAGTTCTTATAACAAACTGATGTTAATATAATATGAAGTAAAAATTAAATAATAATTTTGAATTAGTACAAAATAAATATTTGTAAGAAAACCCGGACATAGTCCGGGGGAAGCCCTAGTTTAACTAATACTTGTTGTGTCTAAGATATTCGTTAACACAAATTGGGATACAAAATTCATATAAAGAGAGTTGAACTTTTTGCTAGAGCATCTGCTTTGATATTAATATATGTTTTATCTTTTATTAAAGCGTGACCCTTTTTTCAATGAGTTATAGACCCAAAAATATATTACCCCAGTGATATTAGAAAAGATTAGACATGTGATTGATATTAACAATGATTAACTTATAAGAAGGGCCACCACATTGAAGAATATATAAAAGGGATATCAAATCAAGTGCTTTAATTATGAGAGGTAAGATAAATTGGATCTCACAAGATTGTTGTTACCCCAAATCATTATTCTTTTTCTAGAAGTTAAGTGAGTTTATTTTTATCAGTACATCCATATTGAAAGATATTGCAAGTTAGGTTTTCAAAATTTGGACATAAATTATATTGATAACTAATTAGAAACCTTTTCAATTTTTTTTATAAATATTTTAAAGTGGTATTATCCGTTGTAGATGTTCAACTCAACTCCAACAAAATTTAAAATGTATAATATTTGAGTGATTCATTAATGATTTGTAATTCTTTTTTATAACCAAGAGAAATTGTTAAGAATACGAAAAATTAAATATTATTTTTAAAAAATATTTTTGATTTATCAGTTCAAATATATCAGATATTAGAATGATTCACTGTTGATTTTAGGATGACTCACTATTACAATTATAGATTCTAGTCTCATAAAAAGCACTATTAAATTTATAACTATGAAAACAAAGTCAAATGTATCAAAAGCAAAAAAAAAAACAATATAAGAAAAAAACACATAAAAATTCAATAAAAACACTTCCTTATTCCATACTACTTTGAATCCACATAACCTTTCTTCCACCAATATTTTAACAAAATGTCTTGAATTCCGATCGAGATGATAAATTTGTGTAAGTGTTTTGTAATGAATACGGTCCTCCAAATTTGAAATGTTCCATACGTTAAACTTTTTTCTGATGCTTTCTTTATGTTGTCTTTCTTCTTTTTGTTGTATTAGATTCAAGATTTGAGTACTAACAGAGTAACAGTCATTACTGGATTTTTCATCCGTCTGTGAAACACCTCTTTTGGTTCTTGCTCTTTTGTTTGGTTGAACTTGTACGAGACTCCTGAAACGTCTAAGAATCAAATGTTGCATACTGTTCTCAGAGCTCATGATCACGAGTTGATGCATCAAACTCATATATGTTGTCTACATCATTCACATATTCTTCATTTGAATTTACTCCAGCTTTGTATGTACGCGCATCAGTACCATCACCAAATTTAACTGCGTTTTTCCCAGTAGCAACACCTTGTCCGAAAATGAGTTGCAAGTTCTCAAAAATTTCAAATGTATCACTACGTAAACTTTTATTGTTTGGATATATCTATGAAAAAAGTACATCAAAAGCACATAAACATGCTGCATATTTACTTTATCCAGATTTTCATAAATGAAATACTGACCTTTAAATAATCATTCCATATTTCATTTGAAGCTGTATAATTTTTTGGTTAAAGGATCCTAACCGAAACCAAAAAGGTTCACACAATTTTGATGTTGTAGTTTTAAATACTTGTGTCTGCTTCGATAGTTTTTGAAATCTTTTGCAAGATAGAAATTTTTATTGAGTTCTGACAAAATATTTGATTTAAGATTGAAAAAGCTAGAAGAGTCACACTAGTTATTGTCAACTGCTTCCACAAGAAGTTATACTACTTCGTCATGATTCCATGAATTATAGTCACCTTTTTTTTTCTATGTGAATCTCCCATCTAATGAAACATTATAAAAATCAGAATATCTTATCACTGAGTAAGGACAAGACAAGATACATAAACACCAAAAGTCAAGAATACATGTATTGCAAATGTCCTCATAAGATATAATTCAACATTTTATTAAAAGTCAATTAGAACTATTTTCTAAGATCACTTAAGGTTTTAAGGTAGTGATCTTCAATGCTCTAGTAAAAAGAACTTTGCACAACTATAAGAAGAAAAAAGAACACGTTTAATGATCATCCATCTAGTTCAAATATATGTAGTGCAAAACTACTAAAAACAAAGAACGTAAGAATAAAGAATAAGAAGGTTCTAACCTTTTCTTTCGAGTTTGATGATCTTTATGTTTCAAAGAGAGATGGTCATGATCTTTTATATATATATATATATATATATATGGGATACGATTTTTTGAAGAGATAAACATGAAATTAATAAGATAATCATCAGCAAGTTATTCTAAAAACAAGAATCAATAACACTTGATTTAAACTTTTTCACTAAAAAATATTTTAAATACAACAATTAATAACACTAGATTTATTAAAAAGAAATTAAATCAACTATTGAGTAACAATATATTGTTCTTAGGTTTATATTCTATTCAAATCCATTAACAAATAACACCACCTAAGTAACTACTAATATAGTTTGTGAAAGCTGTTTAAAAAGTTCTTGATAAGATGGGCATATTTTGAAGATTTTTGCTTTTTTTATATATATATTGACATAAGGGAGATTTTTGCTTTTTACTATTTATTTCTTTGGTATTTTTGGGGGGTTTTTGTACATCATTTATCTTTCGTCAAATCTCTCAAATAAATATTTTTGAAGTTTTTTTACAAACTCGATTTCAAAGAAAAAATGATTAAAATAGATATTTTTATTTTGAAAATTTTAATAATTTTTTAATTTTAAAAATTGTCTCCAAAACCCAAACTATAACTTTAAATCCTAAATTTAGATAGTTAACCCAAATGATATAAATGTATATATACACCTTTTAATAAATTCTATTTTGGTCATTTTTTTTTTAAAATCTATTTTTACGATAATTTTTTTAGGTCTATCTTATTTATTCCTCTTTAATTTTTTTTTAGATTTATCTTATTTATCTTTTCTTTTTATATAAAGTATGTTTTGAGACACATTTTCTATATTATTTCACATTTATATTTGTTCCTTAAGCCTTCCAACTACTGGCCGGCACTGAGTGCTATAACTATATAAAAACAGTTGTCGAATCTTTAAACATTTTCTTTCAAATTAATTTCATTAACAATTAGTATATAATACCAATAAAACAACAATTACAAATTAAATTATCATAATTAAAAGTGTATATTCGCATAAAAGACCATATATAAAGTCTTAGTCAAGTTTCTTTCAAGTCCTACGCAATCTCTCTCTCCCTCACTCCATTCAATTTCTAAACGAATCTCTCAGAAAAATCTGCAACTTATCGTCTTCGATCTCGAAGAATCATCTTACAAATCAATGTGCTTCGTATCGCGATTCTGTTAAAACCATCGGCGAATCGGCGAGATGCCTTTGACTAGATCGAAGAGTCTTCCATCGACGGATGCGATAACGGAGAACGGTGGATCCGATCGGGAGAATCTATCGTCGGGGAGATCGGTCGCCGGGATCCTCCACAAGTGGACTAACTACGGGAAAGGGTGGAGATCGAGGTGGTTCCTCCTCCGCGACGGAATCTTGTCTTACTCCAAGATCCGGCGGCCGGAGAATGTGAATATGTTGTCTCCTTCCGACGATGTGAGGCTAATCGGAGATAATTCCACGGATCGTTTATCGAGAATGTATAGCTGTAGTGGTCGTGGTGGTGGTCGCAGGAAACACCAGAAAACCATCGGCATTGTTCATCTCAAGGTATGCATTCTCGCAATTCATATTGGGATTCGAATAGAGGAAAGAGCTTGTGTTTAGCCTCCTGTTCATAACCGGAGATCTGAACCGAACCAACATGAAAACTCCGAATTAAAACCCGGTTTGATCTATAAATATATACTGAACATATTTTTAAGTGCGGTACGCAGTTCTGGTATAAGATATTATACGAACCAATTAGAGATTATATATGTAATTGTTGATTTAGCCGATGTTAAAAATAAATATTATTGGAAACAACCTGAAAAATCCTAAAATCCAAACCCTAGTCCAAACAAATAACTGATTAGTATTCGAAATGAGAAGTCAAAATCTAAATAAAGAATTTAAATACTCAATTTTATTTTCATTTTTGGTATTTGACAATACATTGTTCAAATTATATATTTTCAAATTTTAATTTTTTGAGTTTTTAGGTAATTTTAGGTACTTAATGAGTATTTCAAATAAAAATACTAAACCGACTTGAATAACTTAAATTATCCGAACCCCAACGGGTACCGAAAATTCATCTGTGTTTGTTAGTGCAACAGACTAAAACTTCAATATGTGATTTATCTGACACAAATAATATTGTCTTCTTCTTCATCACTCTTTTGCTTTGTCCTTCTGTAGTTTGTCTTCATGTATTTCAATCTTTGTTTTGATTATCTTCTTCCTTGTTATATAGTCAAGAGAGGTTCTTCTGGTTTCTATAAAGCTTTTTTTTAAGTTGTTGCTTATCTGTAGTGGGCCATAACAACATGTTTGATCTAGTGTCAAAGTTTAAAAGTTAGACACAGAAGAACCGAATGACCAAAATCCAAAAGCTCTTTTTGTTTTCCTGGTGCTACTACAAATCTAGTACTGCAGGACTAGGGTCCCAATTCTCTTAACACCAGTAGCTCATTAGCACAATTTCCATCCGTTATAATTTGGTTTCTGTTGTAGATAAGTCAACAAGTGTAGAATGTGTCATCTTTGGTCACATTACTAAAATCAATCATATTGTTTGCTTTTTTACCATCTTATCTATGCGACTGTAACTGACGTGTATGGTACATTCCATGGATCATTGACCAGTAGGTTTAGTTTTATACTTTTTCCGTAAAGTTTCAATATGATAGGTATGACTAGTCGCTAGTAAACAATGAGGTGTGACAGTGTGCGAACTTCACACAAGCTCTTGGGTATTTTTTTATTTGTTTGCTAACTTGTCAGAGTTATATTTGCATATTGCAAACTGTTAACCTTATCCAGACATAAGCGTTATCTTGTGATTGTTGATTGTTTACTATTCGTTGAGAGCCCACAGTTTGATCTCAGCTTGTTTACTTCAGATTGAGGGCTAAAGCCTGTAATTAGATGAATATCATCATTCAATTCTTTTGTTTTCCAGCAGGTTTCATCTTATCGCGAAAGCAAATCTGATAACAAAAAGTTCTATATATTTACTGCGACCAAGACTCTTCATTTGAGGACCGAGTCAAGGAGTGATAGAGCAGCATGGTTACAAGCTTTAGCATCTACCAGACGTATCTTACCTCTTCAGTCACTTAGTGGGGATTGCTCCTTCGTATCACCAAAGGATTTATCCATATCTACTGAGAAGCTAAAGAAACGGTTGCGTGAAGAGGGAATAAACGAGAATCTTGTAAAAGAATGTGAAGGGATTGTGGATTCAGAGTTCTCCGAAGTTCAAGAACAAATTAAACTTCTCCACGAAGAACGGACAAAGTTACTTGATGCATTGAAGCAGCTAGAGGTAAATGTTGGTCTTGAACATTGTTTCCCTTCATCTAATAACTTACTATTCAATAAGCCTTTACTTATTTGCATTGGTAACACCTGAGCATATGCACAAACCATGCTGGCTGCATTTGTCATGTATTTTGCTATTGGGAAGGTTATTTGAATGTCAGGTTTACATTCTCTTATCTCCTTTCATCGGGATATGTTTTCCACTGAGTTGATGATTTCCGAACATCGTAAATCCATGCTAAGTCATAACGTACAATTTGTGTTATGTATAGAAAACTTGGATGTCATGTGATGATATCTGCGAATTTTGCAAAAGATTTCCCACTGCCTTTCAAAATTTATTAAGGATGCATTATTTCACATGTATACGGTTATATCCATTCTGAAAGTGGGAGTTTCTTTGTGTACAGATGGCTAACCTTGAAGCTGAAGCCTCAGGGATCCATGAAAGTGTCTACCAATTACCAGATCATAAGTATTCCAGCTTAAGACGTGGAAAATATAGTGGTACACACAATTTCTGCTTCTTAATTGATTTTCTATTTATCACATTTCCACCAAACATTCTGCCTAAGATCTCTTTAATCGCATAATAGAATAGTAATTTTTGTTACGATAATCTGTTATCTGCTTCCTTACTGCTCCATTCTTCCGCAATTTTACATAGCTTCACTGGATTTGGAAGAGCTTCCTGTACTGTGTTGTTTTGCTTGACATTGTTTAGTTTCTAGAATGCAGTACAAGTGCTTCATCTGAGGTGTTTGAGGATATCTCCGAGGAAGATGAACCTTCCTTCCATGACACTAATGAGTGTTTTAGCGAACTTGATGTTGGTTCCGAGAACATGCATTTCAAACGACGAACAAGGCTTCCTGATCCAGCAGAGAAAGAGAGAGGTGTTAGTCTCTGGTCTATGATTAAGGACAACGTTGGAAAGGATCTCTCACGAGTTTGTCTTCCTGTTTATTTCAATGAACCAATATCATCTCTCCAAAAATGTTTTGAGGACTTGGAGTACTCTTACCTCCTGGACCAAGCATATGAATACGGAAAATCTGTAAGTGATATAAAAAACTTTGAATTAAATATTTTTCTTATTGTTATATGCCTATGTGCTATTTACTTCCCTCTCAGCCTGTTGAATTAACAGAGTTTTTCATCATCAGGGGAACAGTCTCCTTAGAGCCTTGTACGTTGCTGCTTTTGCTGTCTCTGGTTATGCTTCCACTGAAGGCCGGCACTGTAAACCTTTCAACCCTTTGCTGGGAGAAACTTATGAAGCCGACTTTCCTGAAAAGGGAATTCGTTTCTTCTCTGAAAAGGTAATCTCACACATACTCTTTTCATTTGATGAGATGAACATAAATGGTCAACAAACACAAAAAAATATTGATTCGCCAGGTGCTCTCTGATTTAGGAGCATGTCTTTGTACTCTAAACATGTTAATTTTTATGTAATTGACACTCAGCGCTTCGGTCTTCACTCATAATCCCCATTTGAAAAAATGATAAATATGGAGAAATGAAAGTTATCCTAAGACTTTTTTCATAAGTTCTTCGGGTATTGTACTCTCATAATAGGTCAGCCACCATCCAACAGTTATCGCCTGCCATTGCGAAGGTAAAGGGTGGAAGTTCTGGGGAGACACAAACCTCAGGTCGAAGTTTTGGGGGAGATCGATTCAACTTGAACCGGTTGGAGTCTTGACTCTTGAGTTCGACGATGGAGAGACTTTCCAATGGAGCAAAGTGTGTATAATATAAAACCACAAACCTCCTTTCCTTTTCCACATTTTATTTTCTTAACATGAGACTGATAACTTTGTGCTTATCTTTGTGCGTAGGTAACAACAACTATATACAATATCCTACTTGGTAAACTGTATTGTGATCACCATGGGACGATGCAAATCCGTGGGAATCGCCAATATTCTTGTACGCTCAAGTTCAAGGAGCAATCTATTCTGGATAGAAACCCCCACCAGGTTAATGGTTTTGTAGAAGATGTAACTGGCAAAAAAGCTGCATCGGTATTTGGTAAATGGAATGATAGCCTTCACTATGTTCCTGGTGATGCGCTTAACAAAGCAAGTGCCTCGTTGCTATGGAAATCGATAAAGCCACCACCTAATGTAACGAGATACAACTTAACATCATTCGCAATCACTCTGAATGAACTGACACCTGGTTTGGAGGTATATAACAGTGGTGCTGCTTTCGGTTTTGTTTATGAACTTGATGTTTGGATTTCTGCTGTGCTTAAATTTAGTTTAATTTGGGTTTAAGGAGAAGCTACCACCAACAGATTCGAGGCTCCGACCAGATCAACGGCACCTGGAGAAGGGTGAATATGAGAAGGCAAATGAAGAGAAACAACGATTAGAGAGAAGACAAAGAATGGTACACTGGTTATCATTTTGTTGGACTCGTGATTCTTCCTCGTCTTGAACCATTTGGTAAATTGCTTCTTTTTTTGACTCTGCAGTCACGGAAGATTCAGGAAAGTGGGTGGAGGCCGAGATGGTTCGAGGCGCAAGGAGAGAGTGAAAGCTACAAGTATGCAGGAGGTTATTGGGAAGCACGAGACGAGAGGAGATGGGATGATTGTCCTAACATATTTGGAGAGTTCACCGAAGAGATTGCAGATTGTGATTAAGCTGAGGTATAATGATGTATTCAAAGTTTATATTGTGATTGGAGAGTTTCGTATTCACTCAAATCGGTTTGTGAATTAATGATACATTTGGGATCATGTTTGTTGTTTTGGTTCAGGGCCAAGGAGAACAGAGCTTTCTTTCTGTTTGTCTAAACTCAAGAGATGGAAAGAGGCATATGAAGATGATTTTCTTTTTCTTTTTCTTTTTTAATGGTGTTTGTTATTTCTTGAAGAGGGTCCTTAAAGAAAGAGTTACTTAAAAAAGAGTTTATAGAAGAAACTCACTGTAAAGGTCAGTGGGGGAAAGGGCGTGTTGGTTCCAACATTTGGGCAAATATTTTCAATACAAAGGAATCGATTGAAATAACCAATTGTCAAGATCCAAGAATTTGCTTGGCACTGTTTGGTTAAGTCGATCGGACCGGACCATGTTCCTGGATATGATTTTTTTTTGTTTATATTCATTATAATATAATATAAATGGCCATTTTCTTAAATAACACTTTTTAGTTTTTGTCACCAAAATATATATTAAGAACAAAAATGATTTAAATAATTTTTTTTTATTTTAAAAATTTTAACTTTAAATCTCACTTCTAAAATTTCTTAATTTCTTTTCATAATTCTAAATTTTAAGTTTAGAGCAATTAACGCAATAGGTATAAACGATATTTACACTTTTAATAAAACATACTTTGGTATTGAATGCTACTTTCGTGATAAATTTTTTTAGGACTATCTTAAAATAATTCTCTAATATAAATCACAAAAACGCTAAAATTATAAAATAACTAATATTTTAAAACAAAATTTAGTTAAGAAACTAAAAAAAAGACTTTAAATATTATATATTTCACTAGATTGTTTGCGGTCTTAGATAGATAATAGAAAAATAAAAACTATTTTTATTTTTTTATTAAAAATCAAAGTGTAGAATAAGTTTAAAATAAAGCTTTATTATTACGAAAACATGATTATTATTAAAGAGCAATTCTCTCAATAGTTATTTTAAAGTTTTTGTCACAAAAATAACACTCAAGAAAAAAAAGACCGAAATAGTCTTTTTTATTTGAAAATTTTAGTATTTATTTTTATTTTTTAAAATTTTAAACCTCCAAAACCCCACCCTATAACTCTAAACCCTAAGTCTAAATTAGTTAACCCAAGTGATATAAATATATATTTACACTGTTTAATAAAATTTATTTTAATCATTTTTTTCTTGAATACTATTTTTGTGACAAAAATTTTTTAGGATTATCTAAGGTATTTTTCATTATTAAATGCATTAAACACTTATTATTATTATATTTAACATTTCTGACCAAATTTTTTTGATAAATATTTCTTCAATAACTAAACACACACACACACACATATATATATATATATATATATATAAACTTAAAATTAATCTCTACAGTATAAATATTTATAAATCTAACATTAATATCCATAAGAGATATATTTTGCTCATTAAAATCATAAGCTTATATGAATTAAAGAAAACTAAAATAACCGTAAATATTACATACTGTTTCTTCAATGCTAATTATATCGAATTAGTGGTTTTTATATTTAAAAATTTTAATATAATTTTATTTTTAAATAAGTATATAATATGTTAATGATATGTGTAGATCAATGTTTCTTCTTTTCGGAAAAAGGGATTTTTTTATAGATTTAGAGAGTGGTCAATGAGAAATCAAATAGCTATTTTTTTTGCTAAATATCAAAGAGCTGTTTTGTCGGTTTTTAAATCTAATAAACGAGTTTGAAGAAATTGTTCAAATGATTTCTATTAAAGATAAAAATTCCAATGTGTGACACACTATCATCTGGTGTTTCACGCTTCTAGTTATATCAACTTATATAGCTAGTTTACGATAAATTCTGAATATTACAAAGCTTTGATTTTGGTCAACGGCTGGATCTGAGATTTTAAACAATACAAACTTTTTAAGAATTTTAGCAAAAGATTTTTTTTTTCATATTTTTAGAAGTTTATATCTACATATTATCCTTCCGTTTCTTAATAAATGTCACTTTGACATTTTTCACACAGATTAAGAAAGTGATGGAAATATGTTTATTTTTTTTATTAATTACACCTATTTAACCAATAGTATTTGAGATAAATATATTTATCTATAAGATTAATATAATTTGTAATTAATTTTAAAATAAAAATAAGTATAATTTGAATTAAGATTATAAAATGACAGTTTTATGTAAAAAAAAAAATTGTTGAAATAACACTTATTATGAAACATAAGAATATAACATCTACCAATGTTTTTTAATTTGTGCTCAGAACCGGCCTCTAATGTCATCCCTTTTTCGATGCATATATTTGATTTACAACTAGTAGACGTGCGTTTCGTTTTGGCTCAGCGCAAAGACGTGTTTGTTACCATCGGTGTGTAAACTAGTAGTTAAACGCAAGGGTTGGTCCTGCTATGTTCTTACGTACTTTAATGGGAAACATGTTTTATGCCATATCACTGATATTAACAAATACTGATTCTAGTCCAAGAAAAAAAAATTAGGGTCTAATGTTTAAATCTTCTTAATTAACAAAAAAGACTTGTTTATATTTATATTGTTTGAACATTAAGACTTGTTTATGGTCGTCGGCCAAAATACGATATTTCATTTATATAAAATAAGTAATTGGCCATCTCAAGCTTACTGGTCCATATCTTGTTGACATTAAGGGATTGTCTTCTTTTAATTCGTCAACAACGATCGTCTTATGTAGACATTGAAGACCGGAGTTTTGTTTTCTTTTAAATTAATTTGTTAGTGCAAAGATGACACTATAATAAAGTATTGCAAAAGATAAATTAGAAATAAACAAGTATAAGCAAACACTTATTACTTTATTAAAAATTGTCTTTAAACAATTTTACAAGATTTTGTTTATTCATTTTTGAAAGATTTCTAAATTACTCAACTTTGTCTCTCCCTTGCCTGATATGCCACTTCTTTAGTACGACCAATAACAATTCCACGAGCTTCTCTCTACAAAATCAGTCTCTGTGTCTCTTTCTCAATACAGACGACCCCATAGCTATTTTATAGTTATTTTCCACGTTCCCAAACCCTGTGTCCAAGGAACCATGAATATAGACCTCTTTCATACCAATAAGTGCAAATTTCATTTTCTTCGAATGCACTTATTCATCTTCTTTTAAGTGTAAAACTTTCTCCTCAAGTTTATTCTTCTTGTCTTTTCTCCAAGATACACACTTGTTCTCCAAGTATACTCGATTCCAACTCAAACATCTTGATTCCTCATGATCTTTACCACTCAAGCGTCAGTGACTACTTCAAGACAGACTATTGACATCTACAAGCTGCTTCTTTCATCTTCAATCTCCTCCTTTTAGCTTTGTGTGTCGATCAAGCACAACATTCTTCTGGTTCAATAACCACGTTCATCACCTGAAAACTTTCACACTAAATATGCTTTTCTCCCCCACGAGATGTGCACCACACCATGTTTTTCTCCCCCACGAGATATACATTCTCTTGACCAGAACATCACCATTATTTCCTTGCTTGATTGCATACTAAGCTAAAACACAGATGCTTAGATGTCAAGACTTACAGACACACTCGTCTACTTCTTCATGCGTAATCATGATACAACTCATGCTGCAGTGGAATAGATTACAAGTATTGCATTGTACTCTGACACACCCATCAAACTACCTCTCGACAAGCTTCTGTTGATGACCTGGATCACTTTATGTGTCATCTTCTTGACCACGAGCCCCTCCTCATCCACACTTAGTACACTCGGCACTTGTTGTTATTTTCATTGACTGATTTCACCATCAATCTCCTGATGATAACATCACATCACTTCCTAACGCACTTCGATCTCTTTCCCCTTTGAACCATGAACAATTCCTTGTTCTGAGTCTAGTCTTGAGGCTTCTTGATCTTCTGCAAGATCACTTCTGGCAAATTCACATAATTCTTCTGTTGTATCTTCCTTAATCCCATCAAGTAAACCACACTTGGCTAACAACACCTTCTCAACCGTCTTGGGTTAAGTCACCCTTTTATCTATGTTTCTGCTCTTATCACGAGCAAATCAGTCCACCTTCTTATGCTCAACCTTCCCACAAAACCAACAACACATCCGATTTGCTTCTCGTTTTCTCTGACACATTTGATGATACAACGATCAGTCTCCTTCCTTGTACAAGATGCACAACCATGCTTCAGAACCTCATGCATGACCTTCATATTGGTGTACTGATGTACTATTTACGGCTTGTTACTCACAGCTACACGCTGTAGAACTTCCTATCGCATGCCTTGTCGTACGTCTCGACGTACTTCATGAAGAAATTCTTTTGCTTCACTTTTAATGTGCTCCCTCGCACGAAGTGTAACAACCCCTTCTGATGTTCTTCAATACTCTCTGTTCTTCGGTATCCCAGTCCCCAATTCACCTTGGCTGGTTGTCCCATTGAGAATATCTTATCCAAATCCTTGGATCCACTATTGAGCATTCTTATCTGCTTGCGATTCTCAGCCAAATCACGGTCCAGCTTCCTTTCTCTCTCTTGTTCACCAATAACAACTTCTCTCAGCTTTCTAACCTCCTGTTCAAGAAACTCATTCTTCTCATTAATAGCTGCAAGTTCTTCATCCAGTTCTTCAAGCAACTCATTTTGCTTCTGAGCCAAATCCTCCAGTCTCAGATACTGATCCTTGAGCTTCAAACATTTGTTAATCAGCACGTGATACTCCCCATCATTTGTATCAACATCTGAATCTGAGAACTCACTGGATCCCTCCTTGCGTGCGCTAAATGTAACAAGATTCTTCATCACCTTTCCTTCATCATCTTACTCTAAATCATTAGACGACTGTAAAGATTTATTTTTTCCTTTCTTTGAGTTTGGACATTTACGCTGTGTGTGTCCAATCCCTCTTGCACTCAGAACACTTAAGTTCTCTTCATTTATCATTTAAATAAATCGCCAATACACAAGTACTAGTGCCAACGTTTTTTACTAGGTGCAAACACATCTTTACCACTGCAATAATGCACCTTAATTTCAGCATAATTTATCCTCTATAGAATATAACCTCCACCTTGTTTCTAAAACTAACTTTTTTGATTTCGGCGCTGCCTCGCTGCGTCGGCGGTGAGAGAGGATTAACTTTTCCTTTCGTTTTGTTGTTGTTATATTGCGTTAAGGAGGTTATAATTGCAAGTTGTATCGAATTTCGTTCTCCTTCTCCGTTCATGCATGCTGAAGAATTTCGATGGGCAAGATCAGACCGGTAGTGCTCACTGAGGCAAGATTCAACTCGGGTTCTCATCCTTTCATAGATATTCTCGAGGACAACAGAGAAGGTGAGTTCTAGACCTTATATCTGGTCTCTCTTGGCGGCGGAGAACATAGTCTTCGTGAGCTTGGCGGCAGAATTTAGAAGACGGGGTCTAATTTACTAGGGTTTCTGTTAACACCAATTTATTCTGGTTTGAATTTATTCTATTCAATCCTGTAATCATTATATCAGTTGCTTGGTTTGGATTGATTAATAATAATATAAAAAATGTGAAAAACTAATTAGTGATATATATATATATATATATATATATATATATATATATAATTAAAACACTCAACTTTTTGTTTTCAGTTAAAAAACAAACAAAAGAATCTATATTATTGATATGAAATTACTATGTGAATTTACGCTTCTGCTAGACAACTATAGTAACACAAATCATTGATCTTACCTCAAAAAGCTGGTTTACGTTTACCATAAAGTCAATAAAAAGCATTTGTCCTCAAAGAAATATACCAAGTTAATTCAACGATGTTAAGACCACAAAATAGCTAAAACACTTTACTCGATCTTCAAAAGAAACAAATAGCTAGAAAAACTAATAAATTCAAGTGGACATATATTATGTATATGGAAGATAGTTGTTAAGGAGCAGACAAATTTTGATTGGCCAATTATTTAATCTTTTCCGTATTTAGCTATAGGTATTTAGTATTTAGTATATATTATGTAAACTTCAATTTCATTTTGATTCTGGATATCTCAATATGCTTATATGGAAGATAATTATCAAAGAGCTGGTGGAATTTGATTGTGCATTGTATTTTTGTTTTAGATTAGCCAGCTATTCAATAATTTCTGTAGTAAGGAACTTCACTTTTATTTTGATTCTAGATATTTCAGATACTTATCTTTCTACCATGGTGGTAAGTAGGGTCTTCCAAAAAGTGATTTAGAATATCACACAGTTTATGACTTTTTATTATACTATAGGACAATTATTGTTTTTAAGTTAACTTTTTTTTTGCGACTACAAGCTAATTAGGCTTATTCTTCTAACAAAATGGATCTCACAATTTTAATCTTATTTTCATTATCTCTCTGTAACAGAGAAATAATTTTAATGGTAGAATTTTTTTAAGAGAAATATGGAAAACAATAATTTTAGTGACAAAAGAGGATAAAGAAGATGACGATGAAAAAAAAATTTGCCTTTATTTTTCATTTATTTCATCATTTTTTTTAGCAATAAAGTGTAAAAGCCATAAAATTATCATCTTCTTCGAATGTCTTCGGCCACCGTTTATGTCTTCCTCACTACTCGCCAAATTAGGGTCAAATTTGTACTGCAAGCACCAAGCGGCCACGCCATCTTTTATTGTTTGAGCTATCATGTGTGAAGCTGCTGTAAATCAAAAGCGGTCACACCCTCTGTCATTTTTCGAGTAACAACGGCGAATCACACTCCGCTGCCTCATTAGTCGTCAAAGAACCACCTCCGCTGTGCTCATATCTGTAGTCATGGCCGACTGGAATCCTTATGGGTCGTCCTCTCCATCACAGAGCGAAAGCTCAAGAACAACAATGGTCAAGTTTCTACTTTTTACTCGCTTGGTCCTTTAATTTTTATTTTTTTCATTTTTAATTTCGAATTTGCAGAAATAATCTTTGATTTTGCCCCAAAGTTATTAATGTACATTTTAACCTTTGTTATATGCAAATAAGCACACCCATGTTTTTCCATGGGCTATGATTCATTTATTGTGTATGTTGTTGTAACGATATATGTATGTAATCATATGTATATGACATTATGTACACAAAATTTCATTATCCACATATATCATTAACATGTACACCAATTAACTTGTGCATTGATTCATGTACACACTATACAAAATATTCATTTTAACTAAAATTGCAAAATACTCTCTGTTTTCAAAAGAAGATTTTCTAAAATATTCACGCATGTTAAGAATATAATGAATATGCAGAAAATTATCTTTATTGAACAAGAATTTTTTAAAAGACCTTAGATTTTAAAAACAAAATTAATTTCTATCAAAATTGTGGTTTTATTATTTTCTAATTTATAATATGTTTTTCTTTGAGATTCATGGAAGGAATATCTGAGGTATGAGCCAAACTGAGTTTTATAAAAATGTCAATGGATATATGAGTATCAACTATTGATTCATGGTCCTCTCATGTAATGATGTAGCCTGTAAATTTTCAGGAAAAATATTAAGTAATCACCTGTAAAAATATCACAAACATATTACTAAAGTTTTACAAAATGTAAATGAAACTATAACTTTTGAAGCCATTTGAGGTGTACACTATACCACATACAAAATTGTTTTTATTATCTACATGTACAATGATTCACATGTCCACAAATTAACTTGTACAATAATACATGAACACCATATAATTTTACTATCCTCGTATACATAAACATTAAACATGTAAATCTTCCAACTTAGAGCAGTACCAGTTTACAAAGAAATATGTAGAGAAATTTATTTGTACATTGCTTAAGTTATGATGATGATTTTAATAGTTTTTAGTATAGTTGCTCAAAAAGGAAGACAAATCACATATGTACATGTAGACATTTCTCAAGTGATCATATAGGATAAAAATGGAAAATTTGCAACTTCATTTAAATTATTTATACCAGTAATTCATAATATATTGTCCACATGAACACCTAAAATCATTGATATTCTTTTGGAGTTTAATATTTGCTTATATTATGGACAACATCAATGATATTTGTTTTAAAAATTAGCATAGCCAATTTATCAGTGTGAACATATGATTTATGGGACCAAATCAAAAGGATTTATTTGCAAATCAGAAACATCTGAGGCATAAACAAAATAAAACAAAATTGCACGAACCAATGTTTTGAAATTAGAATATTCATTTGGTCTGGATTGCAAAATTAAAAGTTTTAAGAAAAAATCGTGAACATAATAGAATTTTGAGACAAGTTGGAGAATAAACAAGAGTTGAAGGAACAGACTAATTTATAGAAAATATATTTGTCTTTTGAGGTTCATGGTAAGAAATATATGGGGTATTAGCAGAGCTGAGTGTTATAAAAATGTCGGTGGATATATGAGTATCAGCTGATGATTCATGGTCCTCTCATGTAATGATGTATCATGTATATTTTCAGATAAAATATTAAATAATCACCTGTAAAAAATATCACAAACATATTACTAAGGTCTTAAAAAATGTACATAGGAAATAAAACTATAACTTTTGAAGCAATTTGATGTGTACACTATGCCAGGTACACAAATTTTTATTTACCACATTTACACAAATTAACTTATACACTAATACATGAACACCATATAATTTCACTATCCTCATATACATAAACATTAAACATGCTAGTCTTCTAACTTAGAGAGATAATAAATTACGAAAAATATGTACACCATTTATTTTTATATTGCTCACGTTATGATGATGATTTTAATAGTTTTTAGTATAGTTTCTTAAAAAAGAAGACAATCACATGTGTACATGTAGACATTGCTCAAGTTATCATATAGGGTAAAAGTGAAAATTTGGAACTTCATTTATACGAGTCATTCATAATATACTGTCCACATGGACACCCAAAATCATTGACATTCTTTTGGAGTTTTATGTTTGCTTCTATTATGGAAAACATCAATGATATTTTTTGTACAAAGTAGCATAGCCAATTTATCAGTGTGAACATATGAATTATGGGATAAATCAAAAGTATTTATTTGAAAATCAGAAACATCTGGGGCATAAAAAAATAAAACAAAACGGCACGAACTAATGTTGCAAAATTAGAATATTTGCTTGGTCTGGATTTCACAATTAATTGTTTCGGATATTTTTTCTGAACATAGTAGAATTTTGAGACAAGTTGGAGAATAAACAAGAGTTGGAAGACCATATGTGAAAATAATCAAAAGTCACCATTGTTGCTCCGGTGAAGCTTTTCTTTGATCTGCGACTAAAGCGACAACGATTGCAGCATCCACAATTCTAGTCCCGCGCATGACAACCAAGGCGATGAGGAATCAATTTGACCTTGACACGGATAGCGGTAGAGCTATGTGAGAATGATGCTTAGGGTTTGATGTCGCTGACAACGGAGTTCTCGTTGGACAAGAAACGACAGTTGTTCATTAGAGAAAAAACCAAAAGGTTTTTCACCGCTCCAAAATTAATCTTGATTCCTTTTTTTTTCTTTTTCATGAACATTGTTCGTCATAGAAGAAATCATTGTCTGAAATTATAGAAGGAGTCGTCAACCTTTTATTACTGGAGATCAGTTCTTTCACCAGAATAAATCAATTATGCAAATCTCAATATATTTTTGAGCTGTGAAAAATATATTTTAATATTTGAAAAATGATAAGACAAGGAGAGAGAAAAAATGAGACATATTAGTTACAATTTGTTTTGGTTTCAACTAATATACATAACTAAAATTTGATAAAGTTAGAAAAAGTGTTTTGGTGGTAGAAGGTGGTCCATTGATTCAGTGTAATTTTGTCGTCTTCCAAATAATATATATATATATAATATTAAATAATGAAAATGAAACTTTACAGATAATGTCAACGAAGGTTCAAACTAACCTTCTTATATAGGTGATATTTTGATAGATATTTTTCTTAATCCGGGATATTTTGGTGGAAGACCAAACTAATCTTGTATGAGGACGATACCAATAACTAGTCTGATCCTGAGTTTACTATCGAAGCCTAAAACATTGCTCTATCTTCGTATGACTAAACAGTAATAATTTAGGTTTAGGCAAGATTTGAACCAAGACACCCTAAGGTAACATTTTAAGTAATATCAACCATTTCCTTGACTAGTGTTTGAATATTCAATGTAATTATGTTATTTTATTTTCATAGTCGACTATTACAAACCTATAGTTGTCTTTAATTTCTTTGAGTCGTTATTTGCGACTATATTTGCAAATATCTTTGCAAGAGTGCCTCCAAATATCCCAGTGCCCCCACATACGTTTACTTCTGGCATTGAGCTTAATATAACTCATATTCACATCATCACGAGTCTATAACCCGAACATGCATAAAATTCCATTCGTATGAATGTTAAAACATGTTAGCATAAAATACAAAAACTACTGACAATGATATGTATCTTAGTAGTTTGTGTTTGTCCTTTGTACCACAACCGTATCACCAATTCAAATCTAATATACAGTATGTTTTGATCCAGAAAGAAACACAAAAACATATTATTAAACATTCATTTAGCAAAAAGAAAACATTCAAGTTATGCAATTATAGTTGTTAAATTTGGAAATATCTAAAATATTGTAAGATTTTAATTTTCTTCAAAAAGTAGAATAAATCATTATAGACAATATTTTATCCTAAATAAATTAAAAGTTTAATGAAGATATTATATTTGGGCAATCCTAATTCAAATTTAAGTCAAAATTCCCTTATTAGTATATAAACTTTTTAATACTAATTGTACTTTTTTGGATGACTAAGAAATTTAAGCTGAAATCTGTAACATTTTAGGTTCAGAGCTAAAATCCTTCATATAGTTCCGTTCCAGGTTTTTTGATTATTTTCTGACCTCTGGGCTACGGTTTCGATACTTTCCAGTTTAATTAAGTACTTTTTTTTTATAAGTATGTGAATTTGCATTTACCAATTAAACATGAGATACAAAGCTTTGAATGATCAAAATGGAAAGTATCTAAGGGCATGATTAATTCTAGCATCCCAAATGGGGTGCTTATTTTTTTTTGTTTTCTTAAAAAAAAAAGAAAAAAAAACAATCGCGGGCCGCCATGTGTCAGTGGGGCCTGTGAACAGTGCAAGCACCCAAGCAAAATGAGTGCTTATTTAAGCACTTTTGGAGCTGATTTTTTGGGGTGCTAGTGAGCCCCACCCCTTAAGCACCCCCCTTAGAACCTTGGTTAATGGTGACCTAAGATGCTAATCAAAGCAAGGCTATCTGGAAAGCCCCAAAAAAATAAAAAGATACCCATAGAAAAAGAAGGTTCACACTAACCACTAAGGTTCGATTGAAGCTTAGCTATAACTAATTCCACAATCACCAAAACATTTCCAGTAGATGAAAGCTTAACCTTGCAAGCGGAACCTGAAGCAAGAGCAATAATCTGAGGAGAAAATCAGCCATAGAATAATCTTAGTAGTTGAAGATTATCCCAAAAGCAACACCGAAAGGACAATAGGCGAAGCGGGGTTGACTAGGGTTCAGTCCGGCTATCACCCGGTGGAGTCTATTCCGAGAAGGGTCTAATCAATGTTTAGTGTTTTAATAATTACAATTTAAACGATATATGTAATTGTTTGGTGATATCATTAGTGATCTTATGTCTGTCTGAAGATTTGGTAACAATAATCCAAATGCAAGTATTTGAAAATAAGGCGGTTTAAAATAGGTATAGATGTCTAGAAAACATACAAGAACCAATGACGTGGACGTTTAGGAGAATATATAAAACTCTTACACATTTATTATATCACGTAAACAATATTAAAAATTAAATATTATACTATAGCTTGCATGCATTTATAAAAACTGTAAATATTTTGTTGAGGAAACTGTGTGCGTCGTATACATAGCTGATTCAAGTGCATTCAAAACCAGATGGGACCTTCTTGTTACACTTGTTGAGAAGAACGCTGAGAGATATAGGAACGTTAAGGTTGATCCCAAGAACGTTAGCCCTAAGAGCAGTGCAGAGACAAACCGCAGCCTCGAGGTCAACCAAACCTTGGACAACCGAGCAGCATTGTTGAGACGATGGCTGACCCAATTGTATGTTAAGTAGGCCGCTTAGGACATTTCCACATACACCGAGCTTGAGAGCATCTATGGGACAGTTTCCGGATGAGCCAGGGGTCATCGGAGGTGTGGCCGGCCTAGGGTTAGGGCGTGGGACCGATGGACTTGGGACAGACGGAGCTGGGACAGACGGAGTTGGGACAGATGGACTTGGGACATGCTTGGGGGGCTTAGGACTTGGGACCGGTTTGGGTTTGGGACTTGGGCTGCAACCACAATCAGTTGCAACGGTTAAGGTGAAAAAGAGGATGTTGAGGGCGAAGAAAAGAGCGAGAGAAGTCGAGTTTCTTGAAGCCATTCCCTTTTTCAGAAGATGATAGACTCAGAGTTATAAGGATTATCGAGTGTGTTTGAGAAAGAGATGAAGAGAAATGAAAAGAAGTTGTGGGTATTTATAGGGTTTTACAAGGGTGTGAAGATAGAGTACCAACTTGTTTTACTATAATCGATTATATATATATATATATATATATATATATATATATATATATATATATATATATATAACGTTGATTTTGTAAACTCAGGAATAAATAAAATGTATTTTGTTTGTGCATTCATATTAATCAGTATTACTGTTGAATTGTCAATGCTGTTATTATTACTACTACTATTTAGAGTCTATGGCTCGTAGCCATATTACATGACAACTGCTATAACTTTACACTAGATTTTGACGGACGTGCAAGTAAACTTTTATTTTATAAATATATAATTTTTATATTATATTTTGTGTATAATCATTTTTAGATAATATATTGTTGTCATTTTTAGAAAACAAATATATAGATACTATATAGTTCTAAGTATAAAATTTAGCTTACCTTAACATTTTTTTGTATAAAATTATTACATAATTTATAAATTTTAATCCTTTTAAAGAGAGAATAATATTTTAATCACTTTAAACGGTGAATGATATTTTATTTAAATGAAAGTATTTTTTTAAAAATATTATTTTATCAATTATTATAATTTTCATATATAATTTATTTATTACATCTATTTTAAAATAATATCGACCATAATTATAAAATTAACATCTAATTTTATTTCAGTTTTCTTAAATAAAATTTTAATTGAAATTAATTTATAATAATATTATATTACTAATTACGAAATTAATCAATGCATTAATTAAAAAAATATTGATTTTAAAAGAAAGATTTTGTTAGATTTTTCTCAACAGATTTTGTTATTAGTAAAACTAAATTTAGATTTACAGTTAAAATAGATTTGTTATTAATATTCTTATAATTATTTAGATTTTTTTTAAAATGTTATATATCAATTAAAATAATATAAAATAATCAAAAATGTAACTGAAATTATGGATCTAGTATGACTATTTTATAGTAGATAAAATGGTACTTCTCTTTTAATAGAGAAGATGTACAAATACTGAAATTCAGTATATAGACTTGTAAATATCTTTGTTTTGCTTATATGTTATTTTAGCGTTTAGATTGATACAAATTTGGATAGAGTAATTATTTGTTGCATGAACCTCGATGCTAGGAAAGTAGGAATCAAGAGACCAAACAAAAACACGTTGAATACAATAGATGTGAGTAATCAACCATATGTGTATTTTGTTGACCCTTATAAACTATGTTACCTTAAAATTTAGAAATGGCACCACGATAAAACAATTATAAAGGTTTTCTTGTAATCAAGTCACACAGAATACATAACGATATTGTAAAATCAATGAAGTAGTAATGCCATATATGAACTGAAGCAAGTAATTGGCCAATACAAAATTTAATAGAGTAGATGTTTAGATAAAATCTCAGCCAATACAAAATGTTATATGTTAATGTCTTTTTGATTCTTAAATTATTACTAAGATCTATTGTTATTGGGGTGATGATTTTATAATTATCTATAAAATCATTTGTTATTCATATTTTTTTACATTTTAATGATTCTATAAATCTATTAAAGTTAATGTTATTGGAATTGTATTTTTAATTATTTGACTCCTAGAAAAAGATTTTATGAATATATACTGCATATATCACTTAGATTCTTAAAATCATTATATTAATTTATTTTTCTAGATTTTCACAATATAAAAAATTCTCTACAACTCTTTTCAAATTCAAAAAATCTCCCAACTTTTAAAATCAACAAATTCTTTATAAATCTTACTCCCACTAACTCCCCCTTATTATCTTCTTATGTTATTAACTAGGATAGCATAAATATTCAACATGATTCTGGAATCCCATTGGTTTTATAAGTTATATACTCCATCTGTTTCATTATAAGTGTCACTTTAGGTTTTTGCACACGGATTAAGAAAACAATTAATTTTGCGTATTTTCTATATAAAAACACAATTATCTATACACCTAACCATATTTTAACCAATAGAAAAATAAACTGCAGCATAAAATTAATAAATTTTGCATCGAAAACGACACTTATTTTGTAACGAAAAAACTTCTCTAAAACGACACTTAATATAAAACGGAGGGAGTATGTATTAATTTTTGGATATAGTATTTGATCGCGACAAAAGAAAATTAAAAGCCTTGGAAACCTATCTCAATTTAGGGTCTCAGTTTTTGCAAAAAAAAACACTTAAGGTCTCAGAGGTGTAAACGTAGCTGTTTAAAGATGCGGTGTGTTGGTGCTCACGTTTTTGAACATTATTAATTGATTTGTTCAATTAGTATATTTACGAGATACTTATAGCTAGTTCACTATCAAATGCAGTAATCTTTAATTATAAATTAAAATCTTAATTATTAAAATCATATTATTATAATATATTTTAACAATTAATTGTGGTTTATATATATGTATATATAATAATGTCTAAGAATTATATCAAATATTTTTTTTAATGTTGAACTATACTTATAATATCTTAATTAAAAATTTAATTAAATATTTCATATTTATCTTTTTTTTTTTTGATAATTCCCCCGCAATCTTCCATAACCGAGACAATGTTAAATAATTTAAAAAGTCTTTTATAATTTTTGTAAAATGTCAAGAATTGCCATTATCCACAAAAACAGCATTTGTGGGTGGTATCAGAAATATAGTCTAGCCTTACTTTGTTAATGTCAATCGGAGGATACATAGCCTTGTGGCTTGCCCAAAAACACTTGTATGTAAATTTTTCTCATTCTAATTACCAAATCAGATATATATATTTTCAGTTTAAATTATATTATGAAACATATCAAACAAAATATAATATTTAAAAAGGAATATTTTCTACCCAATTTAATATTTTACTAATTATTTTATTTATTTTAATATTTAAATTAAAACTATGTTCATTTTAATACATAAACTATGTTCATTTTCAAAAAAAAAATTTTCTAATTTAAGTTTAAATTAAGAATAAAAGTAACTAAATTTGGATGAAAATTTAAAAATTTAGAAAAATTTATTATTGAATGAAAAATATAGTATTTTAAATTTCAGAAAACAAGAATTTGATATTCAAAATAAGTTAAAATTTTGAGAATTAAGTTTATCCATAATTTAGTTTATTTAATTCTAAAACTTAAAATAAAATTAGAAAGTTTATGAATTTTAGTTAATTTTTAAGTTTTTTTGTAATTTTGTATAAATCTTTTAATATTTTGATTAAAATAAATGTTGATTTAGTATAAAATGAACATAATTTTTTTTTTAAATTGGGGTATTAAAATGAAAGAATTTTTTTTGTTGAAGTAATAAACTAGATAGCAAAAAAGTTTAGATAATAAAGAACTTAACAAAATTTAGTTCATATAATTTTTAATGTAATTTTTCCTTTTTAAAACAGCTGATAATTTTGGCTTGGTAAATGACCGAAATTACTAACTGAGATCAAATATCAGTCGATCTCTCAACACTAAACAAAGAAAATTTTAGTTAGCCTTCAGAAAGCAAGTATTGTTGGCTAGAAATATACTCATTCTGTTCCCAAAAAAAGATGTATATTTTAAAACTTTATATTTATTAAAAATATTTATAAAATATTAGTTATTAATGTTTTATTTTTGGTAATAAATTACTCTCTATAAATTTAACCAATAAAATTTTAATAAATACTTTAAAATTTATAATTTACGATTAGTTAAACTATTGAAAATGTAAGAAATGGAATTTTTTGAAACAATTTTTTTTTTCGAAAATAATTTTTTTTTGGAACGAAAAATATGTTTTAATCCTTTTTAGTTTTCGAACTGGACATTATCATACCTCAAAATCGCTCCTTATTGACATGTTAATCTTTATCATATCATATCAAATCAATAAGATTATTTTATATATTTTTTAACCAATAAAATTTTAATAAACAGTTTAAAATTTAAAATTTATTAATCTATTGAAAATGTAAGAAAAACGTTTTTTTTTGGAATAAAAAGTAAGGATTCTTTCGGAACGGAAGTTATATATTTTAATGTTTTTAGTTAATCTTTTTCATATCAAATCTGAATAGCGGAACTGGGGAAGTAAACACATTTATACATTGTCGTCGGCAGGAACGTGGGCTGTATTTCTAGAGGTAGAGAGATAAAACCACGTTTGTACAAAAAAGAGAGATAAACCACGTAATACTTTCACACAAAAAAAAACACGTAATACTTGTAGGAAACGTACTAGACAGGGAACGTTAATACATAGGACAATCTATTCCAGTGAGGAAATTGCTGGAAGTCGTCTGCCCTTTGTACTATCCATCTTATTCTACTTAGTTAGTAGTATTTGTCAATTATCTTTTCCGAATTTATAACAAGAAATAGGACTTAGAGCAGTTCTCAAAATAAAATAAATTAAAATACAACTAAGAAAAAAAAATACAACTAATAGTCCTCTTAATTCCATAATCGTTTTGGATTGGGGATCATGGGAGGTTAAACTAGTCCCTCGTCGTTGGTACGTGTTCCAATTCGAGATCTCGCCATTTCATTAGATCCTTTTATTAAAAAGAATCACAAATTAGATCTCATTTGACTAACTGCAACAAGAGAATTTGGCATCTCCAGAAAAAAATAATATCATTTTTTCCAGGGATGACAGCTTATAATTTAATTTAAGAAAAAGTATTCTCGAATAGAAACAAAAAAAAAACAAGAAATTAAGACGGTGATATATATGGCAAATAAGCATAAAATGTATTTCACTGGGCATCATTAGATCTCATTTGACTAATTGCAACCCGCAAGAGAATTTAGACATCTCCAGAGAAAAAATATCCTTTTTTCAGCAATGACAGCATATATTTTAATTCAAGAAAAAGTATTCTCGAATAGAAACAAAAAACAAGAAATTAACACGGTGATATCTCATTTCATATACATTATTTGAGAACTGATTTTATCATATGTTATAACCACATTGATTTTAAAAGAAAAATGATGACATATCACACTAATAATAATAATGACATGAAGTGAAATTAATTGTGATATGGACATTTACATATATTTTTTGTAAACTCTTTATAATATGGTAATAACTATAAGTCATCATTAATATAATAATAAATAATATAATAATAGAAATAGAATAATATTACAATTTTTGAAATATTTTTTTTTATAATTATATATTTTTATTACTAAAATAATCTTCAAAATTTTATGTAGTTTTTTTTTAATTTTTTTTTTTAATTCTCTAATTCCAATACCATTAGTTTCTTTTAATATCTAAATTTTTTAATGTACTATTTAGTTTTACATTTTAATAATTATATACATAGTAAAATTTTCCCTTAATTTTGAAGAATTTTATTTAATATATTTCAACCAAAATAAATAGATAAAATAATCTTTTCAAAATTATAATTTTAAATATATAAATATTATTAAATATAATTTTTAATAAAAATATTTATCACAATTTTTACATATAATTAAATTAAAATTTAAAATTAAATCGTAAGCAAATAATAAAATGTAAAAATCAACATTATTTTATATTTAAATATGATTTAATTTGAAAACATTATTTTCTGCATATTGTGCAGGAAAATACCTAGTATATGGCAAATAAACATAAAAATGTAATTCATTGGGCATCATTTTTGTTAACCCAAAAATAGTTAGTCAAGGCCTAAATCAATAATTTAAAATTTGAATCATGTATCTGAGAGTTAATATGCATCTATTTAGGTTAGTTTAGCATAGAATTTAACCAATGTTTTTTTTTAAATCGAATCGGAAATTGAACAGGATAATTATTTAGGTCACTGTTTAATATGGTTCGAATTAGCTGAATCTGATTCACAAATTAAATATATATATATACTAATTAATAAATATGATATACTATGAATAAATATTAAATTTGAAACATTGGAAATATTAACTAATTTTTGTTCATTTGGTTCATGAATTTTGTTATCTATAATGGTCTCTATCCATTTTAAGAGCAAACTTGATTGATGGTCGAATCTGGTCCAACCATCAGGTCGGTACAATTCTTAAGACATTGTAGTGAACTCATAAACATGGTTTAAATTTTTTAAGTTTGGACCGCATTTTGGTTTTACATTGCGTTAGGTTTTGATTGTCAGAGCATTTGGAAAATCATAGTAAATTTATTATCCAATCATTTATTAATAGAAAAAACATTTACATTAAGAAGTTGCAAATGTTCTAATATGGATTTTCTTGGTAGACCATTTATATAATTTATTAATTTTAAAAAATATGAAATTATGTTTATATGTAGCAAAAGGTTATAGATTACTCTATGGCTTAGCCCAAATCCTTGGCCAAGCAGCTCTGAGGTTATTTCATGACATGTTGTCAGAATTGACCACAAATTTGACGTAAACCAATTTATAGCTACAAGTTAAATTTGCGGTCATTCGTAGCTAAAGAGGTTGTAGTGGTCAAAGAGCTTTTGATAATCCATACATCGTTGACATTAAAAGATAATCTTACGTAAACGATCAGATTTTGTTTTTTTCGAACGGATTATCTTTGATCAAATTTTACAAACAGATTTACATTAATATTAGGTCCTAATCTGGCGGTCAGCCCATCCCAAGAATGATTATAACTCGCTGCGAACCATCGGACTGAATACAAGGAATAGGCTCGAGGTCGACGATCACCTTCGAGCTCGATCTCGACCTAGTCATAAGTTACCAAAAAGAGAAGAGATCGGAAGTTGGAAACAACTTTGAGGACTATAAAAGAAGAGGAGAACGAGAGGAGGACATTCAAGTTCACATTCACACCCACATACACATATACTCACCTCGACCACGAGTCCTAGTTCCCTAAACACTTCAACCTTGTTTTAGAATTTGTTCTTCATTAGAGTCATGTTTTTATTCACAAACAATTGTAAACCCATTAATGTCAATATATAAATCCATTTTTTTAAACTTGAGTCTGATTACATCGTTTTGTTCTAAGGATATTATTTCCCATAAGTTATTCTTCCCTAATTTACAAACAAAAACTCTCAAATATTATTGTGGGTTTTAGTATCTACATTTTAGCGCTGTTTGTGGAGAAGATAAAATAAATATTTCCTTGCTAATAATACAACTTAAGGTTCAAAGACACGAAAATGACCCATTCCATATGATCTCTGAACCCTGAGCAGAACAAGCTCGCGGAACCCAAGAACGTCGTTCAGTCCAGTGTCAGAACAAATGATGATCCAACAGACCGGATCTCAATAGTCTGACTAAACAAATAGGTTCCATTCAAAGAACACTAGGATGTCGTAACAACACCGTTCCAGACAAAACCCGCCAAGAACCGGGTACTAAGGAAACACAACCGTTCCAGACAAAACCCGCCAAGAACCGGGTACTAAGGAAACACAACCATCGAAGGTGCCCTATTAAAAAACAACCCTGAAACTCGATAAAACACACGACGAAAATATATTCATCCAAATCAATGTTAGAGAGTGCTAATTGTCCAGAATATTCATCGACTCCAGACTTTTAACTGAATTTCTTTTCTATAAGGTGTTTAAGGACATGGGATATTCTGACTCCCCCATAACCCCTGGGATGACTCCATTCGTCAAATTCAATGGAACTACGACTCACTCTATCCGTTCGATCATGTTGTCGTCAAGGCTGAAAATGTTCAGAACATAGTCCAATTTATCGCTATGGATAAACCAACACCCTTCAATGTCGTGCTTGGTAGACCATGGCGGCGACAGATGAAATTCATGTCATCGATCTACCAGCAGTGCCTGAAATTCCCCTCTCCCAATGGGATTAAGACGATCCAGGAAGCTAAAAATATTTGCGAGCATGCTACATGAGTAATTTCAGAAGAATCCAATATTCCTCCTCGTACTAATCTAAGAAATAAGAAGAGGTCTCAGTCAGCGACGAGGTCAATGAAAAATTTAAAAGTAACAATAAGGGAGGTTAAATACACTGATTGTCTAGCCAACCCCGTTGTTTAGAAAAAAAGGTGTGCATAGATTTCACCAATCTAAACAAAGCTTGCCCCAAAGACAGCTTCACATTACCACATATAGATCGGCTAGTGGAAGCCACAGCCGGGCACCATTACTATCATTCATGGACGCTTTCTCATGGTATAATAATTTTCGTATATTCTTTATACACTCAATTGGCATAAAAAAAATGCTTCCGCGTGTAGAGGTGAGTAACATGCTCTAGTATTTTCGCCCCATCAAACCATCAAAACCTTCCACAATGTTTTACCAACTTTTTCTTGAGTATAAGTCCTTATCCTTCCAAGAAGCATTTGTGAAACACCATCTCCCAATCCTACGCTGTGTTCACTGAGATTTTTCATCCCTTAAGGTAAATTTTGGTTCCCTAAAATCTCTTTTCCATATATGTTTCCTTCCAAAGTACTGCCTCTGTCTCTGCTAGCTGAAGGGTATCTCTAGGATCCTTGTCAAAACAGTTAAATACTTTGTCGTGTCATCTTTTCCAAATATACAAGATAATCCATGCAAACTGATGATTTGCAACAACAATGTTCGATCCTCCAAAACAACTAATCCATGTTTACAAAAACTGACTGCACAGGAAACCTTCCTGGATTTGTAGGAATCATAGATAAAGCCAATACCTGAAAATTTGGTGGAATTTCAAACATGACATGATTAATTGTCTCCTTCTATGCTCCACATCGTGCAAACTGGATATCGCACTTTATACCCGGTGTCTCAGGTTCGTCTGTACCGCATGCACCCTGAGATGAATTGCCATAGGAAATGCTTTAACTTTGGGGTCACTGAATCTTCCAAGAATGTGCCTTTTGACTATTCTTGTCCGAGATTAACACTAGTGCTTGTCCTTTGGAGTCTGGGTAATGTGATTCGATATCATAGCCCGATTTAAAAATATATCTCCTTGATTGTGTAAAAAAACCATCCATCACTTAAAGGAATACTTTCAAAAAGTTGTGCGTCTTCCGGTTTTACAAGTGATCTAGTAAGTTGTGAGTTCCACTTACGTGAAGTGGGTTTAATGAGCTGGTCCACTAGGATCCGTGATAGGTAAATTATTGTTTGTTGGTCTCGGGCGGTTGGCTGGGATCCATGGGTCATTCCATACTGCTACGGGTGATCCAGTTCTCACTCTTTTGATTAGTATTTTGAACCATAGATATAGCTGAGACAATACTACGCCAGCCATATGATGACAAGTATGATCTAATGGGTTATAGTGGAGTCGTGTTCCAATAATATCTCCCCTTGAAGATTCGTGCGAATAATGAGTTCGATTTATTCATAAGTCGCCAAAATTGTTTCCCCAATATAGGCTGTGTTGAAATCCATCAAGGACCTGAATCCTAAACCTCCCTCATCTTTGGGTTGGCATACTTTTACCCATGAAAGCCAATGCATCCCTCTCATTTTTTCTCTTGAATTCCACTAAAACTGTGAGATGATACTTGTTAAATTTGATGTAGCAGTCATTGGTAAATGATAACAAGGAATAACATGATTAGACATTGCCTTTGTCACGAATTTGATGAGTACTTATTTTCCTCCTCTTGATAAAAACCTAACTGTCCAACCATTTACTCGACTAGTTAGCTTTTCTTGAAGAAATCCTAAAACTTCTGTTTTTGATTCTTCCAGACACTCTGGAATCCCTACATATGACCTCATTCCTCCTAAGCTGTGAATCCCTATTATTTTATGCATTTCCCCATTTGTCGTTTCATCCAATCTATGATCGAACTGAATTGATGATTTTGAAAAGTTTATTTGCTGTCCTGACTTTGAGCCATAGTCTGCTAGAATTTGCATAACCTTGTGACACTCTTCCTTTTGTGTTTTACAAAAGAAAGACTGTCAGTTTTAAAAACAAGGTGAGATATCGTCGGGCACGCTTTGGCTACCTTCAGCCATGTCAATTGTTTTGACTCCTCTGCTTTACGAATATTCGCAGCCCCCTCTGAGGAATAATGTGGCCTTTTGGTTGCCCATTTAGTAATGCATTTTATTGTACTGATGTACTACACTCCATCATTTAGTGGATCCATATAGAATTGAATCCCATCTTCTTAAGTAAAGCCTAAATAAATTTCTATCATAGGATTTGCTCATGTATGTTTTAATCGCCATAAATGTACTCTGACATGAATTATTAGTTCGAAATCCATAAAACATTTCATGTGCAATCAGTATATTATCCGAGATTAAGCGCCCCACCACAAAGGGAAAAGCCGATTGAGTTTCAGATATCTATTTGGTAGTCAAACTTTCAATCTCTAACATAAAACCTTTGAAATGATATTTTATCCCACATTACATAGGCTAATTTTTTTATGAGGACGGAAAATCTGGATGCAAGATTGAATATGACTAATATATGTTTGATTCCTAAAACGGAGAGATCTACCAAGATGATGGAACTACACTCTCCTATTACTTAAAATAAATATATTAACGCAATGTTAAATAGCCAAAAAATATTTATATAATTAAAGATAACTTAAACTCAAATCAATTATAGCTTTAAATTATAACTAATTATTTTAACATCATTTAACAGATAATAAATAAATAAATAAATATGATTATATTAGTATATTTATAATTTAAATATTTTCAAGAATTTATATATTTTTGATAATCAATATAATTTTCTACATTTAAATTTACATATATGTTATATTATTTTAGTATTTATTTAATAATATATATATATATATATATATATATATATATATATATATGTATATATATTGATTTGAAATAAATAGGAAAATTTATACATAATTTTCAAACACATGTAAAGAAAATGAAAAGAAGATGAACATTCAGTATCATTTGATATATCATACACAAAAATATTATAATTTATTAAGAATAAGAATTAATAATTTTAATTATATTAACATATTCATGTTAAGCTTTAATTTTTATATTTTTTTAAAAAAATAGAATGACCTATTTTAATCAAAATAATAGCTTAACAATACTTTTAACGTTATATAGATATAAGTAAGTAACTTTAATTACAATCAAAATATTAATAAATCAAATAAAAATATTTAAATTTAGTGATAATATATATATTTGTTAATATATGATAAAGCAGTTATATTTAATAAAGTCATTTTATTAATCATGTTCTTAAAATTATTTGATATCTTTTATTTTTCAAATCATAATTATTTATTCAAATAACATGGTTTACTTAAAAATTAATTATATTAACATATAAATACACAAAACATGTATATTTATAATTATTAAAAATTAGTATTACATGTTTAAGTTTCATTCCTAATTTAAAATATTTTATTATAATGAAGTAGCTTTTATTTGGTATTATATAAATCCTTTTTAAAATAATGTAAATTATATATCATTTAATTCAAGAAATAAATGTATAAAAAGCAAATATTCATATTTTCTTGTGAAATCCAATCGACTATAGTTTTTTTTAAATTACATTTTTACTATCAAAGTTAGAATAAAAAAATATCAAATATAAAGTAAGTATATGATTTGTAAAAGAAGACAATAAAATAGTGAAAGTTTTTGTAAGAAATTAAATTTAAAGTAACTTGTAACTGAAAAAAATTATTCTAAAAATTTTAGTTGAATTTTAATGATAAAATAAATATATAATTTGTAAATAATGTGAACATAAGATCTAAGATTATTCATAATAATATAAAAAAGGATAAAAATGTTACGTATTGACAGAAAAACTCAATTATAATTTCAATACTGAGATAAAATTAAAATGTATATATTTGAATAGGCCAACGAGAAGCATATAAAATAAATCGAAAAGAAAAAAAAAAGAAGTGAAATTAGATGACCTATACAAACAAATCAATTAGGAAAATAGAAGAACATAATAAAATAGAACATAACTTCATTCAAACAATCACAACAATTTTATAGAAAAATTAGTCAACCACAATGAATTAAAGCTCAATCTTCTTACAACAAACTAATTTAATGGAAAAGAATGATAAAACTATAAAAAGGAACAAAAATAAGGATCCATAAATAATATAAAATAAAACCCATTTAATTAAAAAGAAATACTTAACAGAAACAAAATGTACAAACTCCAGCGCGAATTGCGGATATGGTTGCAATAATGGGTTGGAAAGTTAAAAAAAGATGTTGTTACTAAATAATTTTGAGCAATAAGTAAATTATTTAATTTTTAGTAATTGTGTACCATTGTGTTATTAAGTGATAACAATAAATTGTCTTTTCATATATTATTCAAAATATGTACCATTATGGAATTTAGAATATAATATAATAGTGAAACATAACGAAGGAGTGAAAGGGAGATTTCTCTCTATTCGTTTAGAGAGAAAATTCTCTCTTCACTCCCCTGTTAGAGCACCATTAACCGGGGTGCTTAATAATTTTTGGATTTAAAAAAAGGAAAATACCCTAATTATAGAAGAATTGATGCTTAATTAAGCACTTGAAGAAGCGCGTCTTATTGAACATGTGTCTCTCTCTCATCACTCCGCGTCCCTTTCTCTCTCTCTCACAAAACACAAGTATCTTGTGTTTCTCTCTTGATGACTCCGCCAATGTCGTCTTCTCTCTAAAACGAAACCGATCTCCCCTCGACTCCACCTTGAAGCCTCCGTGATCAATCGGCGATAATCTCTCCTCGATCTCCTCGACGCCTCTGTGATCAATCGACAATGAAAGTGTCTTCGTCTTTCTCTCTCTCTCTCTCTCTCTCTCCTCGACGCCTCCTCGACGAAATCGACGATGATCTCTCATCCTCTCTCTCTCTCTCTCTCTCTCTCTCTCTCTCTCTCTCTCTCTCTCTCTCTCTCTCTCTCTCTCTCTCTCTCTCTCTCTTTTTCTCTCTCTTTTTCTCTCTCTCACTCTCTCTCTCTCTCTCTCTCTCTCTCTCTTCTCTCTCTCTCTCTCTCTCTCTCTCTCTCTCTCTCTCTCTCTCTCTCTCTCTCTCTCTCTCTCTCTCTCTCTCTCTCTCTCTCTCTCTCTCTCTCTCTCCTCGATGACTCCGCGATGAATCTCTCGGCGTCTCGCGGTGTCGATCTCCTTGAGTATGAAATCCTCCATCTCTCTCTCGACAGCTCACCGCGTTGAAGTATCACTTCACACCTCTCTCAGGGCCGGAGCTCTCCTCTCCGAAATCTAAAAGGAAGGTAAAGCTATGTATGTTGCATTTTATGTGTGAATCTTTCTTTGATATTTTTATTAGTTTTTTGTGTTCGTTTCTGACTCATGATATGTCTCTGTCTTTGTTTCTCAAGATAGACGAAACAAGAGATGAAGGTTCGTCAAACAAGACGACTACAATGAAGCGTCTGTGATTCTTGTCTGCAATACAGGTACAACTTCAACACGATTTGATTGAACGTTTGATAAAAATCTTTGGTTATATTCGTAATTGAGTTAAGATAGTATGAAATTGAATCGAGATAGTATGAACTGAATCGAGTGTCATGAATGGTTCTTGTCTTAATTGTTTAAGAGTTCTATTATATGATTTAGCTTCTCGTCTGAATTGAATCGAGTCTCCTGATTTTGTTTGTTTCTCTCTTGAGCTCTGTTTCTCATTTTTTTTTTGTTTTTGTTGAAATCTTTTATGGTTGAGTTATCGTGTTTATACTTGAGTTGAGATAGTATGATATTGAATCGAGTGTCCTGAATTTGTTTTGTTTCTGTTTGTTTGTATCTTGAGCTATGTCTGTCATTGCTGTTTTGTTTTTGTTTGTCTGTCTGTGTCTTGAGCTCCATCGATGAAGGTTTGTTAAAGAAGCTGACTACAACTGAGGAAGGATCGTTTGCAAGCAGAGGAGTGCATTCGCTGGAGCAAAATAGGTAAATGTATTTGGTGTGTTTGCATTGATGTTGGTTTTGGATGAGTTAGGTAATTAAATGACTTGATTTAGTTAAATGAGTTAGGTAATTAAATGGTTGATTATGGTTGTGAAAGAGTAATAAATAGAAGTTAGATATATGTCAACTCGAAAACTCCTTTAAAACTCCTTCCTTCTCTTCCATCTCCAACATATTCCTATCTGTTTTTTTTCTAGTCTTTCACTTTGTATATGAAATTTAATCCTTTTACTGAGCCTTCAAACTTTGCTGAACTGCTTAGCAGTCAACAAAATGTTGTCTTTGGTAATGTATCAGATAGTGTTTCACTATCTGAATTGCAACTTCCCTTCTTTTCTAGTCAAGGCACCCATGATTCAAAATTTGGTGAAGAGACTCAAGCCAGTCGTAAGGAGAGGAGGACGTGGTCGTCAACAGACGATGTTGTGCTCATCAGCTCGTGGTTAAACACGAGCAAAGATGCAGTAGTAGGGAATGAGCAAAGGTCTCTTGCATTCTGGAAAAGAATTGATGCGTACTACAATTCTAGCTCTAAGCTTGCTGGGTGTGGAAAAGCGAGAGGCAGCTCACTGGTAAGAATCGTTGGCAGAAGATCAAATGACGTCGTTTTGCAAGTTTTGTGGAGCTTATGAAGCTGCGACCACATAGAGAACCGATGGGCAAAATGAGACTGATGTTCTCAAACTGGCCCACAAAATCTTCTTCACCAATTATAAAAAAAAATCACGCTTGAGCATGCTTTGAAAGAGTTGCGTAATGACCAGAAGTGGTGTGAACTGTCTACGGCTAAAAATGAAGGAACCTCGAAGAAGAGGAAGTGTGGGGATGTTACACATTCAGCAAGCTCTAAAGCGGGTGAGCCTTCAGATTCTGCAGACGAAGATGAAGCAACAACTCGTTCCCCCGGTGTTAAGTCCGCAAAGGCCCTTTCCAAGAAGACAATGGTTGATGGGAAGAAGCTGTCTGAGTTTCAGACAATGTGGAGCATCAAGAAGCAAGATTTGACTTTGAAAGAAAGGCTGTCTAAGATTAAACTACTGGACAGTCTCATTGCTAAACAAGGACCATTAGCGGATTATGAAGAAACTCATTAATAAGTTGATGTCTAATTAAATAAAGTTTCGGTTTGTCATACTGATTTTACTCATATATGCTTGCGTTTCTATTTAATGTTCAAAATGTTCTTCTTTTTAAAATGTTCTCATGTTTAAAATGCTCTATTTAATGATCTTGAGTCCTACTGCAGGCGACAGAGTGGATGAGGCTTCACGTGAAGCTATTGGGAGTGGAAGGATAACAGATTAAAAGAGGACTCTTGTATGGTTGTAGGAATGTGTAGACTTGTATGTCACGGACTCTTGTATAGTTGTTTGTATGCATGTGTAGTCTCGTTTGTATGCACGTGTAGTCTTGTTTGTCATACACTTGTTATTTGTAATTGTGGTTTCACGAGACTTGTATCAACCATTATAAAGTATTCAAGATTCTTTTTTTCTTTGTACCAATTCATCTTCTCTCCTTCTCATAATTTCTTCAAGAGACTTGTCACCAAACCAACCAAGATCACCTTTTAAACATTAGAATTCATATATTCTCATTCTCACCAAACCAAGATCGCAAATCATATGGCTTTTTCTTCTAAAGACACTTTAGAGGAATCATTTGATGATACATTTGATCAAATTTTTTATCAACATTTTGATCAAACCTTCGAGAATTTTACCATTCATGGTGACCAAGAAGAACGAAGAAAAAAATGGGCTTATATCAAAAGACATCGTGAAGAAGGCAATGTACGTATATGGAATGATTATTTTAGTGAAACTCCAACGTATCCTGAATTTTTTTTCCGACGACGTTTTCGAATGAACAAGACATTGTTCATGCACATTGTTGATCAACTCTCCAACGAAGTTGACTTCTTTCGCCAAAAGAAAGATGGTCTTGGAAAACTTAGTCTCTAAGCACTCCAAAAGTGTACCGCAGCCATTTGTGTCTTGGCATATGGTAGTGCGGTTTATACAGTCGACGAATATCTCCGGCTCGGTAAAACTACAACTTAGTCATGTTTAGAGAATTTTGTGGAAGGAATTATTTATTTGTTCGGCGATGAGTACCTAAGAAGACCAACACCGACTGATCTTCAACGTCTACTTGATATTGGAGAGCATCGTAGATTCCCCGGAATGATAGGAAGCATCGATTGTATGCATTGGGAGTGGAAGAATTGTCCCACCGCTTGGAAAGGGCAATATTCTCATCGTTTGGGTAAACCAACAATTGTTTTCGAGGCGGTTGCTTCATATGATCTCTGGATATGCCATGTATTTTTTTGGACCTCCAGGTACCTTAAATGATATCAATGTTCTTGATCGTTCACCTATTTTTGACGACATAATAAAAGGTCAAGCTCCGCAAGTCACTTACTCTGTCAATGGAAGAGAGTATCATTTGGCTTACTATCTCACCGATGGTATTTATCTGAAATGGACAACTTTTATCCAATCTATTTCACTACCACAAGGGCCGAAAGCAATTTTATTTGGTCAACGTCAAGAAGCTGTCAGAAAAGATGTCAAGCGTGCTTTTGGAGTCTTGCAAGCTCGCTTTGCCATCGTTAAATATCCAGCACTTTTTTGGGATAAAGTCAAAATTGGTAAGATTCTGAGATCATGTATCATACTTCATAATATGATAGTAGAAGACGAAAGTGATGGATACACTCAATTTGATGTTTTCGAGTTCCAACAAGGAGAAGATAACGAAAGTTAACATGTCGATCTCATGTATTCTACATATATCCCTACAAATATCGCCAATATGATGGGTGTTCGAACTAGAATTCTTGATAGACAAATGTATGAACAACTAAAAGCTGATTTGGTTGAATATGACGTAAATTTAGACATGATGAAGACAACACTTGAGCTCGGATATTTCTTTCAAATTATTCTCGGTTATTTTACTAATCTTTGTTTTTATGTTTATATTTAAAATTCTATGTTTTAAATGTTATTTTTTAATATGTCTTATATAATAAATAAATTTTATTTTAAATAAAACAATGTTTAATATATATATATTTTTAAGAACCCCAAAATAAACAACTTACATTGGAGGCAAAAAAATTAGAGGGATGCTTAATTAAAGTGCTTAACACACATTTATTAGTAAAGAAGTGATTAAAAATACCCTTTAGAATTGCTAGGGTTAATGGTGCGTTTACCACAATCATATTTTTCAGAGGGGATTGAAGTTTTAATCTCTGTAATATATATATTTTTTTCTGTTTTTCCAACTGAAGTGAATGTCTTCTTTACTTACGTTTTCTGGTTTTGTTATTACAAAATCAGATTATGGCTTTTTGATGTGTTCTTCAACTCAAATAAGAGCAGCTCTTTAAATTTCTTTCTTTTTCTCTGGCTTTGAGTTGATTAAATAAAGTTAGTCTTCCTGAGAATTGTTTTGTTGGTTATATTCTTCTCTCGCTTAAGACTGAGTTTGTCCGATCATAACAGATCGGCTTTAATGGTGTTTTCATCGGTTCTATTAAGTTTTATCAATTTTCTCATCTTCTAGGCGAATCCTTTCTTGTTTGTAGGGAGTAATATCGTGACTACCATTACCGTCAGTCCTAAGTGGGGCGGTCTAAGAGCACCATTAGTGGGGGATCTTATAGGGTGCTTAGAATGAGATTTTATAAGAGGGGGCCCACCAAATTAGAAGAAGAGGTGGTAAAAGCTTCAAAATAAACACCCCATTTTGTGTGTCTTTTATACTGTTCGCGGGCCCCACTGACACGTGGCAGCCCGCAATTGGTTTCTTATTATTTTTTTTATTTTTTTTTTAAAATCAGAAAAATAAAAAAATTTAAGCACCCCATATGGGTGCTAGGTTAATCATGCTCTAATATCCTCGTGATGTTATCGATGAGGAGGGGTTGCGCTTCCCTAGCAGTTAGGTGCATCCGATGAAGACGGAGACAATGCGACAATGGTGAAATCGCCTGAGCTTGGGTCAAAGATACAAAGACATGAACGGTGAGCGACGGAGTTCGGAGGAGATACCGGTGTCGTTCCCTAATTTTCTTCAAAAGTCATGTCTTCCACGTGGCAACAGAGGAACAAGCGGTTGAAGACACTTATCTTTTCTTCCTCACGAAGATACAAAGTTATTATTTTCGTTTTGGGCTCAGACCCAATGTTGTAAAATTTGACCCATTCTTGTTAATGAAAAATCTTGATTGCCAAGAAAAAAAAAGGAATCATAACGAAGGAACTGGGTTTTAAAATACACAGTAGTGGATCTCGGATGGTGCTTAACTCGAATTCAAAATGAATTTAGAAACTGGGTCCAACAACTACCGATTCCTCTACTATTTGTTACGCCATACGAGTTTGTAAACTACGTTAGTTGTATAGTATTCTAACCATGGTTTGTAAGATATTTTTGAATTTATAGTATGTGGGATTGTAACACCCCCGATCTCCCGCCGTCCGACCGAGGTTTTGACCGGGTGTTATGGACACGGGTCTACTCATTTTAGACCACCCAACGTGTCCCATTACTGACCCAGGAGTCCTCGGACGCATACCTTCGATCAAATACCAACCTAAGCAAATCCATATACTTCTACTTACAGTCCTGCGCATAAGGGAAATGGAAAAGAAGACATGAGTAAATGGGTTACTCAGTGAAGCGGTTCTAGACCACCTTCTCCGCATGAATCTCTATACTACTTAATGCGAAACGAGAGCTGGCTACCCACTACAACGATCAATAAAATGCATTGTACGGTAACACAACATCATTTCCATACTTTTCTATCAACCTAGCGATCACACAATACAATGAAATCGGTCACTACTGCACCATAGATTCGACTCGACTCAATTCAACGACTCGACTCGACTCAAATCATAACCTACAGGCTCTCTCAAGGACGTCCCACTCTTGTCTGCCAGTCCCAAAAGGTCTTACGTGAACCACGGCCTTCCAGCTTCCTAAATAGCTATCCAAGTTGCAGCGTCGTTGGGTCCTTCCGGATCTGTCTGCCACCCCGGTCCTAATAGCCATAATTATGCCACGACTCGGCATTGACTCGATCTTACGGCGCCCTTTCACATTTTCTATCCCGCCTTTTGTGGTCACCAAATTTACAGGGCCTTTCTCATCACTTCCCGTGGGTACCTCCTGTTAGGCTACTGTCCTACGGGTCCACACATCTTATACCCTAGATGCCCACCCGTTCTCGGTGATCCAAACAGGACAACATACAAGTTCATTGATACATTCTCTTTCTCATTTCTCATTCTCATTCTCATTCTCTTTCACATTAACCTTAACTTTAAACTTAACACATTCAATAGACGCCACCCGTTCTCGGTGTCACACACATATTTCAATTTACAACCATACATACATGATACCAATTGTAACCATTGTAATATCATCCAATTATAACATCCACTATTAACCTAGGCGTGTACTTCTTTCTAGCAACCTAGCTTTCATCATCATTCATCACATAACACATAGCAACCATTCACACAAGTAATCATTCATAATATACATCCACATCAACAAAAAGCAGTCCATTAAGTCCCTTAAACAGTGTGAGGATTCTTATGCATCATGATCCATATTCATCTAACAACCTAGCTCCCATTATGATCTATCAACTTAACTTTCAAACAAGGACTAACCAAACTCTAGTTTCTCATCAACAAATATAAATATCATGAGAAGAAACTAGGTTCGAATCACCTTAGGAATAGATCTGAGAGAATCCAAACACCGATCAACAAACCACACCACCACTCGCGACAGCCACCACCACCACTCGGCACCACACGGCGAGGAGAGAGAGACAGGAAGAAGGATAACGCGGAGAGAGAGAGAGAGAGAGAGAGAGAGAGAGAGAGAGAGAGAGAGAGAGAGAGAGAGAGAGAGAGAGAGAGAGAGAGAGAGAGAGAGAGAGAGAGAGAGAGAGAGAGAGAGAGAGAGAGAGAGAGGAGAGAGACGGCGAGAGAGGAAGAGAGAGAAGAGGCTTAACGGCTAGGACTTTCGTCTCCTGGGAATTCTTTGTAGAGCTTCACTTCAATTTCAGAATGGAAGAAGAGGGAGAAGAGTCAAGAGGCAGCTCTATTTATAGGGGAATAGAGTGAGAACTCTGGGTTTTGTGTTCATATACACTATGGTTTCAGTGCATGCAACTCTCAATAAAACATTATGCGGGATCATGTCGTGATATAATAGGTTTATCAGATTTTAGTTCTGACTGAATAATGTTTTGTGTTTATATACACTATGGTTTCAGTGCAGGCAACTCTCAGTAAATCCATATTTGCTGAGTGATCAATAAGAAAAACAGTGGAATCCTTTTCATTTAATTGTAGAGTAAATCCGATTGGTATTATTTCGTATGTACGATTAGTTTCTGGGACTATTGTTATGCTTTTGTATTTTAATAATAATTAAAACGTTCTATATTTTCATAAATTGTAAACTTCTTAGGTCATCTTTAATCCGAGTCTCTTAAGATGAAGTTTTTAACTTGATTTGACTTTTTTTTCTTTTTACACTTTTCGGATTCAGATAAGAGACGTCTTCTTATGTCTTTTATTTAAGAGACGGTTTTTAAGTTTTTTTAGTTAAAATTAAGAAATATCTCTTAAAAAAGATAAGAACCCCATAATAAGAGACATGCATTAAAGATTCCTTTATGCTGTGCAGTTCTTACAAACATGTCGAGAATTTCTTAGCCTAATCTATTAATTTTAACGGATATATCAGGTCAACATAATTTTATTGGTTCTTTTAATCTGCATTAAATGAATAATTTTTGGATAACTAATGGGGAAACAAGACGCTGATTGATTATGCATGAGCACACTTTTTAAAGCGGATACAATAAAAGAAATAGAAGTAACTTTTATTCGATTAAAAATTGAAAATAGGTAATTTCAAAGAATGACATAAAGATAGATGAATATTAAAAAGATAGGTTATGTATTCTCCAACAGATGGATTGATAGGCAGATCAAGCGCATATGAATCCACTGGGGATCTTCCTGTCACAAGCAGTGAGAAGAAGACTGAGAGAGACGGGAACATTAAGCTTAATTCCTAGAACATTTGCCTTTAAGGCGGTACAGAGACAAGCCGCAGCCTCAAGATCAACCAAACCCTTAAGGAGTGAACAACAAGGCTTGACTGGTGGCGTGCCCAAATTAATATTGAGAAGACCCTTGAGGACATTGGCACAAACTCCAAGTTTGAGAGTTTTTCTAGGGCAGCTTCCTGAAGAGGATGGAGTTGGTGTGGGCTTGGGTTTAGGTTTGGGAATAGAACTGCAACCACCGCTACAAGCACTAGTTAGCGTGAAAAAGAGGATGTTGAATGTGAGGAAATGACAAGGGAGGCTGAGATTTTTGATGCCATCTTTCCAAAGATATAATTCAAATTGAGCAAGTTTTAAGATGGAAGTGTTGCTTTAGAGAGTGGTGAAGTAAAATGTAGAGAGAATGTGTGTATATATATTACAATTCCAAGAGGTTGGACAGTTAAATAAAGCTGTATTACTAAATCATTTTTAGCAATTATTAACTTCTTTGATATTTTAGTCACACTGGATACAATAAATCGTTTTTCATATATCATTCAGAAATGTGTACTTTGTCAATTTTGTTGAAGTATTACTCGTTGATCGTTGCTTTATTATGTGGTTAAGATGAATCGTTTTCTATTTCAATATGGTATATTTTTATTAATAGTAATGATTAGATTTTATAATTGTTATTTCTAAAAAAATATTTTAATTTGCACAAAATAATTCTGATATTGTTCAATATTTTGATTTCTCATATAATGTTATAAAAAAGAAATATATATATATATTAATATTAAATGGTTAAAGGTAAAACGGTATTTTGTACAATTTTTGTCACAGTTAAACTTGCTTGCCAAAACTAGATTTAAATTAGAATCCATGCACATGTGTAGAATAATTACTTGATTCCCATGTGTAGCTGGCGTCTGGTGATTGTGTTTGAAGAATTGTAATTTGGAATTTAATGACCACACACAGTCTGGCTTTTCATATGTGTATTGGCTTATACTTCTTGTTTTATTGTAACTGTACTGATCATAATATCATTAGTGCTAAAATGTTCAACAATTAATTCACATTACTTCTGATTTTAAATAAGAATGTAAACCATAGCAGATCATATGGAACCAAAAGAAAAGATCACATACATTGAGAGTTTTTTTACCTCCAACTTAAACTTACAATAAGTGGATATATACACAAATAATTTATATATCAGTTTTGGTTTCTATAAATTTTTAATATGCGATCTCAACATACTTTTTTTTGAAATGATATGATGATTCTTATTAGTATATTTGATCCGAATTACATTCCAAGACCACTAATCAATCTTTTTGGTGATTTTACTTTGAATTAATAAATGAAGATTTTGACCTAAATTAATTGTCAATTAGTGAATCAATATATATATATATATACTCCCTCCGTTTTTTTATATTTGACGTTCTAGGATCATGCACATAGATTAAGAAACATTTAATTTTTTATCATTTTCTAAACAAAAACATCATTAATTGTTTACCTAACCACAATTCAACCAATAATAAAATAGAATGTATAATATCATTGGTCATCTAGCATTAATTAGTAATAAATTTTACATAGAAAATTGAAAACGTCAAATAATTTGGAACAAAAAATTTCTCTCAAAACGTCAATTATTAAAAAACGGAGGGAGTATTAGTTTTTGAACAATACTTAGCTTCATCCCTTATGGCAAACTTTTAAATTCACCACTCATCTTATAACCAATTAAAGTACCACATAAATAATTAAATTTAAAAAATAGCTAAAAGAACTAATAACGTCAACTTTAACGACACTAACGCCACTATCAAAACTCTAATTCTAAATCTTAAACTCTAAATCTAAAACCTTAAACCCTAAATCATAAATTAGATCCTATACCCAAAACCGTAAACCCTAATTAACTCCTAAACCCAAACCCTAAGCCCTAAGATTTGGGTTTAGGGTCTAGGGTTTGGGTTCAAAATCTAGAGTTTGAGTTTAGAATCTAGGGTTTGGGTTTAGAATCTAGGGTTAAAAGTCTAGGGTTTAGGGTCTAAAGTTTGGGTTTAGATTTAGGGTTTAAGGTTTAGAATTTTCAATTTAGGGTTACGATTTAGTTGGCGACATCGTTAAAATTGGCTATATTATTTTCTTCAGCTATTCTTGATTTAAAAAAAATAATTTTTTTTATTTAATTATAATCTATGTGACACTTTGATTGGTTTTAAGAAGTGTGATGAATTTAAAATTTTATCATAGAGGGTGAACCTAAGTATTGTTCTTAATTTTGTCACTTTAATTTTTTAGGTGTGATCTCTATTAAATATAGTTGAATATCTGTTAGCCGCCCATAATTAATTGTAATTATATTTTACTATGTTTTACTGCATGGACGAAATGAAGAGTTCTCTTCCTCTCTCCTTTATGCAAAATGGTTAACAACTTGTTTATTCTTGTATATATCTATTATTCTCTTGTACAAATTATTCTAGGTGAATATACATATTATTTTTATGTTATATTGTCTTGCTCTTCTTACTTCCGCATAATCTACATGATTCAAAGCAATATAAATCATTTTTTTCATTTTCTATTCTTCAAATCTCGTTTTTGTTCTGTTTGATTCATTCTGGATATGGAAAACTTAAAGAAAATCTTTTTTCGGTTACTCTTAAGCGAGATAACTACTTACTTTGGTCTATGATTACTAAGACTGATCTGTGCAACCGTGGTCTATGGAATCATATTTCGCATCCAAGAGATCTCTGCTGAAAACCTTGACAAGGGCAAAGTTGAAGTAATGACGTTATCTCTAAAGAATCTGGATAATCCAAAACCAAAACAAAAGCCTTGAAAGAGTCAAAATGGTTTCAAGAATTTTCAGGTCTTCATAGCTCTCTTGATCATTCAATCATGGTTGTTTACTCACCATTCTGAAATAACAAAGGAGTTATGGGACACTCTAAATTTTTTGGTGAATCCAAAGTATTGTGTGATGAATTAGAGACGTATCGTGGGCTGAATTGAGACTCTTCGTCCTCCAAAAAAAATACCCAGTGATTCTCAATGAAAAGCGTGAACAAGACCAAGTTTTTCGGCTTCTATTTTAAAAAATTCATTTACTTACTTAATTTTTCACATCCTGTGATCTGAGAAACTTCCAAAATTGAATAAAGTATGTATGCAGGTTCAAAAAGGAAGAAGGATCTATTGTTTTGTTTGGATAGAAAAGTGAGTTAGCTCTTTCCAACAAAACAAGCTATCAATGAGTGTTAGTAGACACTGCAAGAAGAAGGGTCATACTGAAGACAAATGATGGATTCTTAATCCACATCTAAAACCGTCACGGGAAAAGATGTGGAAAGGGCGTTGTCAGCTTATGTGGCTGAAGATAAGAAATCCGATTTTGAAACTCTCATCAAAATCATTGCTTGTTTAAAAAAAAAAATATTAAAGCCTTACTTACTCTTAAATCTCACAAAAACTGTTGATTCAGTTGCATCTCATCATATGATTAGTAATGTTAGTCTAACTGATAACATTAAACCAGCTTCTGGAAATGTTATTGTTGCTATTGATCATAATGTGCATGTTAAAGGAATTGGAAACCTGAAATCATCTAACAAATATATACAAGCTTTCTATATGCTTGATTTTACTTCAAATATATTATCTGTTCAAAGAGACACTAAATATCTTGCATTTTCTAGATACGTCAGTTCTAATGATCTTTGTTTTCAAGATATTAAGTCAGGGAAAATGATCGGAGAAAGGATCAACAAAGAATGGTATTTATATTCTTTGTAAACTCTTTTTCTGTGAAGTCTGGGTCTTTTTCTGGTAAGTCCAGTTTTTTTCTGATTTTGCAAACAATTCGTTATGGCATGCTATACTCGGACATCCTTATACTAATACTCTGAGGATTTTGCTCCTTAGTATTTTGTTTGAGAGTGGTAAGTGTGAGGCTTGTATCCTAGGAAATTATCACGTTAATTATAGTACAGAATTTTAAATTATCGAGCTACATAAATATTATTTACAAGTGTGAAAGTTCTTCAGATACCTTA